>PVLC010003093.1:0-47181 GCA_004027655.1 Graphiurus murinus
AATGCTCTATCTTGGTGGCATTGGTAATATTATTTCCACGCATGATATTTGGGAATATCTGAATTTCATTTTCTGGATTCCACTGAAATCTTGCCACACTACAGAAAATGTCTGCTTATATGACTTCACCGTCAGCAAGCTATCAAAACAGGATTGCATCGCGATGTGATTTTTAATAGCTGGAGCTACAGGACTACCGAGGAGAAATGTCACAAAACATGATCTTCACTTCATGTGAAGGATGACTTTGCATGAGATGCTTCAAAGGCAGCAGGCAGACATTGCAAAGGGAGAGAGATGGTGCGTGCCCAGCACACAGGGCTCTCCCCCAAATGGGAGCAGCCTCTCTGAGTCTCTTTGCCAGATAACTGGATCACACACTTCCTGATTTCCACAGCTCTCTGTGAAAATAGAAGCTGCCTCATCCCTTTGTCCCTGGCTTTCTATTTTTTTTTTTAACCAATGACCCTTCAGAATTAAAGACTGTTGGCCATGTTCCCCAGTGTTCACAAATGAAGACGCCCCTCCATTTGATCTCATGAGAATTTTTCTTCAAGTATATGAGTTAACCCCAAAAAACAATCTTTGTAAAAAGCTTGGCACTATTATTTTTTTCCAGAGGAGTTAAGGAATATAAATCTTTCAAACTAATGTGTTTTTTTGTTGTTTGTTTGTTTTTTGTACTAATGATTGAAACCAGGGGTGCTTTTACCTCCAAGCTACACCCAGCCCTTTTTATTTATTTTTGGAATAGGGTCTCAGTATGTTTGCTGAGTGTCTGACTTAAGTTGCCGAGGCTGGCCTCAAACCTGTGATCCTCCTGGCTCAGCCTCCCAAGTCCTAAGATTACAGGTGTGCACTACCACATATGGCTCAAATTAACTTTAATCAGAGCTGGGTATTATTTAATAGTGATTAATAAGCACTACAATGTATCAGACATCACTTTTCTCCTTTAGAAGCACAATAAGGCAACAAAGTAGACATTTGGGCTTTCATTTTGTAAGAGGAAATTGGAAATTTGCCAGGTTAAGTGATGTGCCCATATACACACGGGGAGCATTTTGTAATCCCCGAAGGTGCTCCTTATTTCCTTCTTCCCACTTTTCCCCTCCTAGGTCCTTAGAAGAGGAAACTTCGAGCCTGGCATGGTTGCTCACACCTGTAATCCCAGTACTTGGTAGGCTGAGACAGGAGAATCACAGGTTCGAGGCCAGCCTCATCCACTTGGTGAGACTCTCAGCAACCTTGTTCCCAAACAAAAACATAAAAAAGGGCTGGGGGTGTAGCTCAGATGTAGAATGCCCCTGGGTTCAATCACAAGTACAATTAAAAAAAAAAAGGAAAAAAAATTTTAGCCAATATATGAGATATTTTGGTTCAACAGGGGAAGTTGTTGAAGGGGCTCCTCCCCTTCTGGGCTCCTCTGTCTTCTGTGTAGGTGATGGGTGACTGGATTCACAATAGAGGAAGTCAGGATCTTTCTTTCCACTCTTAGGAAGCCACTAAGGAAGGATTCTGGTCTTAATTTTTTATTTCCCTCTTTAGCAAGTGTACATGACACTCATTTCTGTATTTGGCTGTGAACTCTAACTACTAATTGTGGAGTAAGAACAAGAAGACAAAGAAATACAAAATCCCACTCAACGTCATTTGCATATTCATCATTACCTGTACTATAGAAATCTAAATTGGGATAATGTTTTGGCTGCCACTTGAATCAGCTCTCTTTTTATTATCCTATGGTCTGGAGCACTGGAAGAGGGCCCGAATGACTTGTTTCCTAAACCAAAGTCCTGATATGCAACACAAGATATGAAGCCAAAGCTGGGAAATTCCAAAGATTTCTATTCATTTTCTACACGGCCATGAGATTACAAGATATAAATAAAGCTGCCTCAAAGTGGTTAGATACAGAATGTCCCCTGAATCGCTCATGTATCAATCCTCAGAACTGCTGTAATTAAGGTATGAGGGTTGTAGTCTCATCATTGTAATGGATTTACTGGGTCGTTACCTAGGCAGGTGGGGTTTGGCTAGAGAAGGCAGGTTCCTGGAGTGTGGCCTTAGGGACTTGTGCTTATGTCTTTGAATCCCCTTATTTGCTCCTTCTTGCTTCTAACCTCCATGATATAAGCCCTCTCTCTCTCTCTCTCTCTCTCTCTCTATCTCTCTCTCTCTCTCTCTCTCTCTCGTTTCCCACCGCCACCACACCGAGTTCCACAGACCCAGCCTGACATGGACTATACCCTTATATATCCAAAAACACTACGAGCAAACACATCTTCCTTCCTCTAAATTGTGTGGTCAGTTGTCTTGGATTATAACAGTGAGAATACTCACTGGGACAATTATCCAATTTTGCAAGATGTATTTATGGCATGTATAAAAATCTTCAACTACAGAAGAAAGCTATGTTAATTGATATATGGAGTCTAATTCGACATATGTACTGATAGTCTAACGTGGTCATCATTCTTCAATATATTTCCCCTGTCACTACTTCTAGAAATATCTACATTGTTCCAAATTCTTTGACTAACAGTTTGATATCAATGTAATATAGAGTCTGAAAAATATCAATTGCTGTTTTCATGAAAAAGATTGTATCTATTGAACATGTGTTAGTGCAAAACACATTTGGAGGAAGGGTAAACAGAAAATGTGATATTGACAACAAATATGAATTGAATAAACTACCAGCTGTGATATAAAACCAAGGCAAATGTATTTACAGGAAAGACACACTATTTAGAATCAATCATTTACATAAACAAAAAGTAAGCTCATAGCTAATAATGGCAGTACTGCTGGGTGTGGTGGGATACACCTGTAATCCCAATACTTGAAAGGCCAAAACAGAAGGATCACAGGTTCGGGGCCAGCCTCTGCAATTTAGAAAGACCCTCAGCAACTTAGTGAGACCCTGTTTCAAAATACAAAACAGGGCTAGGGGTATAGCTCAGAGGTAGAATGTCCCTGGTTCAAACCCTGGTAACTAATACACACACACACACACACACACACACACACACACACACATACATACACACACAATACCAATGGTAATACATTTCTATAATATTTGTTATACTTTTTCACTTCTGAGAAAATGCAGATTAATTTGCTTTTCATTGTTTCTTGGAAGTAGTTCATATTTGAAATCTATTTTCTTTTTTTTTTTGCAGTACTCAGGGGCATTCTACCTCCGAGCTACACCCCTAGCCCTATTTTTTATTCTTTATTTTGAAACCAAGTCTCACTAAGTTGTGGAGTGCTTCACTAGGTAGCTGAGGCTGGCTGCGAACCTGGATCCTCCGGTCTCAGCCTCCCAAATGCTGGGATTACAAGCGTGCGCCGCCACGCCCGGCTTGAAATCTATTTTCTTAAGAAAATGCTCCTTCAACCTTAGGCAGATTTATTTCCAAAACCTATATAATATTTATTACATTTCTTAAGCCTTATTTTATGGGAGAAAAATCAATGAGAAGCCGGCTCTGTCTCTGAGGTGCATGCAAAGGATTCATTACGTATTAATGCTGAAATTGGTGAAGATAATGAGATATAATGTCTAAGATAATTTCAGATCCTCAAAAGAGCAAATCTTCTGAGTTATGCTTTTGGTTTTAATTTTTCTAGTTACAAAACAACACAATTGAAGACTCACATGATTTTAAGATAACAGCTTCTAGAAACTTCTCAATATTAAAACTTCTAAGGGAGTGAAAGCAATATTAAGTAGTAATTTATGAACATAAAATAGATGAACATGAATAACCCGAACCCCCCAAGGCTCAAGTCACCTCTCAGTGGTTAATTAGGATAGTATGCAAAGGAAGTTGCTACCAGGGCAAGGAAACAGAATTCTCATTAAGTTCTGTGCCCAGAAGTCGCCAGGGAAAGGGTGGCGAAGCTCTTCTTAGCATATTTTTTTTTAACAGAGATGGTTCTGCTGAGAATGAGCCTGGCTTGACAAAAATGGTATCACTTATCTGTTCAATGATTCAATAGGCATTTATTACTTACTTACTTAATATTTATTTATTCATTGGTACTGGCGGCTGAATTCAGGGGTATTCTGTCTCCAAGTTACACTGACCTATTTATTTTTCTTTTTCTTTCTTCTTTTTTTTTTTTTTTTTTTTTTTTTTTTTTTTTTTTTTTTTTTTTTTTTTTTTTTTTTTTTTTTTTTTTTTTTTTTTTTTTTTGAGACAGGATCTTGCTGAGTTGCTGAGGCTGGCCTCAAACCCATGACCCTCCCATCTCAGCCTCCCAAGTACTAGGATTACAGGTGTGTCTCACTGCACCTGGATCAATGGGCATTTATTTAAATCCTGCTGTGTACAGTAAGAGAACATGAGATACCGCAGAGGGTTCTACCAAATTTGAAATGTGTTCTAGGGACAACAGGTGAATGACTGGAACCAGATGCACCCATATTTAAAGTAACAGGGACAGATTATGGAGGGGATCACCACCATCCTCTAGGAGAATCAATCCCTAACCTTTCAAGATGGAGATGATTTCTAGGACCCTAAGGTAATCAGAGAATAGCTTTGGTCCTTGTTAGCTACATTTACAATATTATTACAACAGCAAGTGTCTGTGCATCTTCAAGGGTCCTAAGTTTTGAAATGCCACTTGGCTGATCTGCTAGGAATCCAGGTGTGGTGGTGCATGCCTGTAATCTCACTACTTGGGAGACTAAGACAGGAGGATCCCAGGTTCGAGGCTAGCTGCTGCAACTTAGCCAGGCCCTCAGAAATTCAGCAGAAGACCCTGTTTCAAAAAAAAATTAAAATAAGCCGGGTGTGGTGGTGCATGCTTGTAATCCCAGTACTTGGGAGGCTGAGACAGGAGTATTGGGGTTCATGGTCAGCCTCAGCTACTTAGTGAGGTTCTCTGCAATTTAGTGAAACCCTGTTTCAAAATAAAGAATAAAAAATAGGACTAGGGGTGTAGCTTGGAGGTAGAATGCCCTTGGCTTCGATCCTCAGTACTGCAAAAAAATAAAATAAAATAAAGAATAAAAAATAGGACAGGGGGTGTAGCTCGGAGGTAGAATGCCCCTGGCTTCAATCCCTAGTACCACAAAAAAATAAATAAATAAAATAAATAAATAATATAGGGCTGGCAGTATAGCTCAGAGGTAGAATATTCCCCATCTCAATCCCCAGTATAACCATAAGAAAAAAAAAAAAAAAAAAAAAGCTGGTGGGGGAGGGAGAGGCAAAAATGGAGCTCAGCATTTTGTATCTGAGATGGACTCAAACCTTTGGCTACTTTCCCACACCACCCTTTAATTAAATACTATGTATTCTGCAAATATGAGATAAATTATTTGCATAATTTATCTCTTTAGTATATATTCTGCACGTAAGATATATTATGTAACTAAGAATACTTCAGCCCTAGCCAATCTGACCAGCAGTCATAATGGTGGTAAAAGCAACCAACACTGGCCAGGCAGAATGTCCCCCCAATACATACTACACGGTGCAAGGTCATTACTAGTGAACTGATAGCAATGCCTGCTACCCAGGACTGTAAGCACTTTCCTCACCCTCCAAATAAAGGGCTTTCAAAGCCGTCACAATCACTGACCAGGAAGCAAGCCTGGAATGTTTACCCAGCGTGGCCATGTCTAATTCGCTGAGAGTTCTCTTTGATGCAAGCCACCATGTGGAAAGAGACAGAAGGCCTTTGTTTCCCGGAATGACACATCTCTCCTGCAACCCCAAGACTGTTTTGTGAATCAGAATGCCCTTTGTTGAAAGACCAAGGATCATTCATTCTCATATACACTATGAAAATTGACCTCTAAGCTTCCCAAAAGTCCCCACGTTCTGAATATTGTGAAACCCAGAAAAGAGAATTATTCAGATATTCTATGATCTTTGTGTTGGGAACAGAGTAGGTCCACAGAATGCATCCTGTACCAGGCATAAATGACTTAGGCCAGGGGCATTTTATTTAATCATCCTTAGTTATTTTGTGTGTGGAGGAGTGCTGGGGATTGAACCCAGGGGCATTCTACCTCCAAGCTACGTCTCCAGCCCTTTTTTAATTTTTCTGTTGAAACAGGGTCTCACTAGGTTGCTGAGAATCTCCTACAGTGCTGAGGCTGGTGTCGAACCTGCAATCTTCCTGTCTCAGCCTCCTAAGTATTGGGATTACAGGTGTGTGCCAGCATGTCTGGCTTAGTTATTTCTTAAAGAGGCCCATTCCCAATGAGAATTATTGTAATTCTTTTAGTATAGAGATTTCAAAATTACTTTTATCCTTCTGCATTGTGTTTATTAGAAAAAAAAAAAACTACACAGTCTAATTACTTTTGAGGTCTTATTTTTACTGGAATGAAAAATGGGAGATTTACAAGCTCACCTTAAAAATGATTCCCCAGTGTAAGAAAGACAGCAAGAAAGGCCGGGGTTATGAAGGGTACCACTTCCTGTGTGGGCTTGCTCTAAAAGTGCAAGAGGAAATAATTTATTTGCCTATTCCTGTGTCAAGGAGTTCAGTGCCTTTTGAATAGAGTGCATAAAAAGACTGGTCCAAGCCATTTAACTACTAATTGGTTATTTTTACAGTAAAGTCTGAATGGCCTAGCCAGAGAGAAGCAAGCAAGGGAGAAAGAAATGTAGAACAATAACAACAACAAAAAAAAAAAACCCAGGGCTTTTCAGAGCAGTGATCCAAACATAGGGGCAGTACTGCCTCCCCGTGCTATCCATCTTAGATAAGCAGATCACTGGAAAGGAACACACAAGGCGAGGTCATCCATTGAAAATCAATATTAGCACTTCCCTCTGACACTCCTGGGCACAGGACATGTATATATTCAAAACACCAGGCTTACAGCTAAGAAGAGCACAAAAAAGTGTGGCACCACTAACATCATCTTCCCAACATGCATTAGACGAACACAGATGTGGTGGAACTTCCCTGTACCCAAGAACTGCAAAACCCCAAAAGTAAGATACACAGAAGCAGCCTGGTGTGGTGGTACATGCCTGCAACCCCTGCACTTGTATCTTGCATAACTTGAAAATGCAACATTATTCATGACTTGATACCTGCATTATGTGAACAGACCCCCGCCATAGATGCAGACAGACAGAGGAATGAATGAAGCAGAACAGGGACAGACACAGGTGGGAACAAGGGACCTTTTTTGAGGTGTGAGTCCCATTGATGCGAGCTCCCAGTAACAAATAAACCTTTCCTTTCCCTAACATTATTCATTTTCAAAGAAAACACCATGACAAGTAAGAAACATACCATGAGAGTGTGCAGAAATAGAAAGTTCAAGATGTGAGACATTTTCAGTTAATGTTCAGAAGGCCACTGGCTTCCCCCCTACCCCTCTGGCCAATAACATTCCGAGAGCCATTACCTCTTAGCGCATTCACAACACCCTGGGGACGAAACTGAATTAGGTCTTTCAGAACGTGAAGAGTTCATGTGATAAATCACCGGCAGTCCCAGGGCACAAACTCGATGGGCATGTCAGTGAAGCAGCCTCCCGGTCCCGAAGCTCAGGGTTGCAGCCTCAGTATCCTAGTTGGGGATCCCTCACTACGCAGAGAAATGTTGAAAATAATCTGCCCTCAAAACTCCCCACACTTTGCACAACATCTGGATTGGTCTTATTTGTCAAGGCCATTCTGAATTCTGCAGAGAAGGATCCTCATTAAACATCTGGAGAGGGTCATTAGGAAAATGTCAGTTCTAAGTGTGATGATTGGATGCAGAATGTCCCCTGAAGAGCTCATACACGAATGTTTAGAGTTGATGCAATTAAGATATGAGGGTTGTCATCTCATCAGTGGATAAATCCATTGTAATGGACCCACTGGGTGGTCACCTAGGGAGGTGGGGTGTGTCTGGAGAAGGTGGGTCCCTGGAGTGTGGTCTTGGGAACTGTGCTTGTGTCTTTCTTGAATCCCCTTGCTTGCTTGCTGGCTCTCTTGCTTCTGGCCTCCATGATGTGAAAGCAGAGCCCTTGCTCTGTCCCTCTCTCTGCTTCCCACCTCCATGCCCTGCCCTCTGCAGACCTGGCCTTACATGGATTGAACCCTGAAATCCCCAAAACTGCGAGCAAATAAATCTTCCTTCCTTTCAGTTGTGTGGTCAGGCTTTTTAGATTACAGTAGTGAGAATTTTGACAGAGGCAGAAAGGACAGGAAGCTGGTAGTAATTTCCCTGGGTAGATGAGTGAGGGAATTCCAGAGCCTATTGGGGGCAAGCTCACAAGTGTGTTTGATTCAGGTTGCACAGTGATTTCTTTGAGTCTTGAGCTTCTACTTCTTAGACATTAGGAATTTTAACATCAAATTTCTGATTCTTGTCTTTTTTTTTTTTATGTAGATAGTTGTCAGGCATAATGGCACATGACTGTAATCCCAGTACTGGGGAGGCTGAGACAGGATCACAGGTTTAAGGCCACCCTCAGCCACTTATCAAGACCTTGTTTCAAAATAAAAATAAAAAATAAAAACAAAAAGGGTCAAGAAAACAGGTCAGTGGTAGACTGCCTCTGAGTTTAAATCCCAGTACCAACAAGGAAAAAAAAAAAAACTCTTCCTGGATATACCATGGCTTGATGTTTCATCTGCCATTATTACTCTTTGCTCTATCCTGATGTTTCTTAATTGATTGCTCTTATCACTGCCAAGTACTTTATATATTTTATTTATGGACTAATAGCGTTTATGCAATCAGGTATTTTTCTTTACTGTATCCACAGTACTTAGTACCCAGCAGAATATTTATTCAATAAATATTCAATAAATGAACAGTGGAACTTTTAAGGAAAAGAATGACTTAGGATGCAATTGCAATGAAGACTCTATGACCCACTTCTGGGCCTGCTAAATTAGAATTCCTCACAATAAGGCTCAGGACTGTCTAACTATATTTTAAAAATTTGAGGAGACTGATTTGGAATAAGTGAATATAAAGTTCAGTGTAAAAAGCACAAACAATAAGTGATAAAGAGTAAATTTCTGAAATATTAAAAATTGGCTAGCTTCCTTTTTTTCCCTTAAAGAAGACATAAGTCCCTGTGAAGACACTGGAATTACATCTATTGTATTTTACCAGACCACTGGAGATGACTGCCTCTCAAGACATAATAGCATTTGCTATAATGCATGCTTGTTATTTAGCAAGACAAAGGGACCTTAATCAGTTCTGTTTAGAAGATGAACTCACCAGAGCTGGAGAATTCACTCTCTTTTCTACATCCAAGTCCCATCCCAACAAGACAGCTAGGCTTTATCCATCATGGGTATGAGACTCAGATACAACATTAAAAATGTTATGAAATTTATACACCTGGGGTGAGGTTTGTGTAATGGTTTCCAAAGGATCTGAGGAGTCACAGTGGAGAAAACAGGTCTACATAAAGGTCTCTCTCAGAAGGAGAGGCTCTTATTTTACTATAAACTTCATTACTAATAAAATAAGGAAGAATAGCAATAAGAAAGAAATAAGATTACAGAAGGCGAAATGACTTTTAAATGAGATTATCTTTCTCAGACTTTTCCACACAGCGTCAGGAGTCCTGTAACTCCCAGATAGTCAGAAGTCAGCCTGGTTTTCCCCCTCCCTTTCTTTTAGACAATCAAAGAAGCCCTTCTGTCGGTTCCATTCATTGTTTATTAAATTAATTGTACTTAACTCTTTTTTTCACAAGTGTGTAAGAATCATCTGAATGGTAAGCTAACGCGTTAAGCTTTACAGTGGTTTTGTCACTAGCTCCACAGAAAGACACACTCCACATTTCCACTTACAATCATGACACAAAAGGAAGATGAAGTATCACACAACACACATAGAATCTAAAGGGGTCACAGGCAGGGATTACTGAGTGCAGGTGTTTCAATTTTTTTATTGCAGTAGATTTATTTTCCTTCCAAGGAAAATATAAAGTTGATTTTAGAAATGAAGGAAGGAGAAGAAAAAGAGAAAGAAGCCAGGGGATATGGCACACACCTGTAATCCCAATATTTGGGAGGCTGAGATATGAGGATATCAGAATTGAGGCCAGCCTCAGCAATTTAGCAAGATCCTTTCTCAAAATAAAAAAATAAAATAGGATGGGGGTGTTGCTTGGAGGTAGAATGTCCCTGAGTTCAATCCCCAGTACCATATAATCATACACACACACACACACACACACACACACACACACACACACACACACAGTCAAAAGGAGCAAACTTTGGTCAGCATGCGCATGCACACACATACATACATATATACATACAACTCTCACTAGTTATCAAGCAAAAGATGGTAACGCCAACCATCTGTGCTTCTCTATGAGCGAGAATTTGCTAAGTTCTCAGAGCCGCACCAGTAATTCCTACCAATGAATCAATATGCCATATAGATCAGTAACATGTCCGAAAAAGTTTTTTACTCCCATGAAATGCTAGGAAATCTTCTCTATTGCCTTTTAATTTTAGTGGATGGGACTCCACTCATCTCAGTGAATAAGGGAAGAGTTGATTTTTTTTTTTTTTAACTACATACAATTGATAGACTGCATAACAACTTAGGTCTAAAAACAACCTTTTCCCAGAAAACAACTGCTTTTTTGAGATTGCAATTATAATAGGAAGCCAGTGAAAGAGATCTATGAATAGCATTCTAAAAGAAAAATTAAATGTTGCATGGGCCGAAATCAAGTATGATTTCACAGGGCAGAAATGAGCCCCAAAGGGCACAGCCATTGTATCTGGAGATGGATGGGAAAGTTGTGGACCATGAGCCAAAAGAAGGGAAAAACAACGGAAGTTTCGATTCTGGCTACTTTGCCTATTTCTAAGGTTTCATTGTGCCTACCCCAAAACATAATAATCAATAGGATGACATTAAATGCCAGGGTCTAAAAGATGTGTGTAAGTCATAAAGGTGGCTCATGGTGTCGGGACAGACAATGCCAGAGGCCACCCCCTGACCCTCCTGATTTAATCTCATTGCTCCTCCATTCTCAAATTTATTAAGTGGTGATAATATCAGCTTTTCACTTCCATGACCAAAATACCTGACAACTTAGAGGAGGAAATATTTATTTGGGCTCACCGTTTAGAGGATTCAGTCCATGGCTAGCCAGCTCCAAGGCAGAAGCATCACGGAGGAAGGTTCTGAATGAAGAAAGCTGCTCAGCCCCTGGCAACTGAAGGAGACAGAGGGAGCAACATGGGCCAGGGAGAAGAGAAACCCTACAGGCTATTCCCTCAATGGCCTCCTTTCTCCAACTACATCCAGCTTCCCTGATGAATTCATCTTCTGATGAGGTCAGAAGCCCTTATGATCTGCTCATAAGGGCTAAGAACCCCACCACTCAGCCTTGCTGAATTGGGGACCATGCTTTCAACAGGTAAGTTTTTGGGGACATTCCAAACCCAACCAATAACAACCACTGACCCCCAAAGTGGTACAATATCAAATATGATAGCCAGCTCAATGGAAGTTCCCAATGGATGTCAAATTTTTGTATGTCTCACTCAGGAAAAGATACAGAGGCAGTTTTAGTTGGGGAGCTTTTTTTTTTTTTTAAAGACTATTCCTTCCTTTCTTTGTCCATTTTTCACCCTAAATGTACTGAGTGTCTACTAGATGGTAGGAATTTTCCCAGAGCTCCTGAAAGAGTACTATAAAGTCTCTATTGCCCAAACAGACCTTACACTTTAATGACAGGTAGAGAGAAAATAAATATACATAAATAAGTAATGGGACACTGTTGGATATAATAAGCTTTAATGTAAAGAACAAAGAAAAATATTTAAGATGTGTCCTGGGGTTCTATCAGCGGGTCACAAAAACACAAATAAAAATAACTTAAATAAGGGAACTTTATGGGCCCATATGAAAAATTATAGAAAAGGCAGAGGGGTTGGGGACCCCAAGGATATAGGAATGGAAAATCCTCCAAGCCTGCCTTGCTTACTCTTGCTTCTGTCTTGCTTTTTCACTGTTCCCAGTCTCTGAGGCCAACACTCTGGGAACTTTGGGGATAGCCCTGTTATCCCAAATTGAATTCAGAAGATTCCCAGGGAAGGACACTGAATGTCCAAATGGCCAAAATTGCATGGTTGGCTTAAAGTGGGAAGGATACACACTCCTGTGGCCAGGACAGTAAAAGTAGTCTTAATAATATGGAGCCTTTGCCAGGTATAAAATATAATTCATTTGTTAGAGTGCATCTATCAATTAAAGCATTGCAAGAACCATCATTTCCTCTCTACTGATGAGAAAACAAAAGCTCAAAGAGATTAAATACCTTGCAAAAACACACCTTACTAGTAAGTTCAGAAGGCCAGATTTAAGCCTACTTTAATCATATCTCCAAAGCAAAAGCTCATAACCATGGGATAATTAGGCTTTGCTAATGTTGGTTCCCATAATGTTTTATGATAGTAACTATAATTATTTCATTACCTTAATTAGTCCATGAAAACCGGTCTCCCACCCAACCTATGTGAAGGCTACATACCTGGGCAATCGCAAGTGAAAATCATATCGACACCGAGGCTGACAAAATGGAAATTTTTACAAGGAAAAATAAATAGAAGGGCCCATCACCATGAAATACCACTTAATTCTATGGTAATTGAAGCCAAGCAAACAATTATTGATCCATTTAACCAGATGTAATCCACGTCCAGATTTGTACGATGCTATTCAGTTGGGTAAGGGATTTATCTTACATTGAAAAATCGGTTCAGCATTGTAAAAGGTGAAGTGATCTAAAAGACAAAAGATATGCGATCTAATTCTCAAATCAATAAATATACAGGTGACCTTTAATAAGCCAAGCCCTTGGGTTTCTAACCTATAATTTAGGGACCACAGCACAGGGATTCCCTATTAAATATGTATAATGTTTTTCCTAAAGAAAAAGACAGATATGAAGGCACATAATGGATTTATCATGCAAAGCAGAGGGTGAGGTTTTAAAATACCGAATAGAAAAGAAAAAATTCTATCTGGATTTTCTCTCACACCTGTGGTGCTACAAAGAAAGATTACATGTTTAGCATAAATATAGTCAAATGTAAACTTTGTAAGCTAAAACAATAGTAATGTAAATGAAAGCTTAACTGGTCAAAAGAAGAGACTCCAATCAAACTAAATATTTACATATTTGAATAAGCAGCAAAGTAAATAATTTTCCCCTTTCAAGTTTTAGAAGTGTAATGGAATTTTACTTCAGACACAAGCCTCTTAGAAATGATCTATGTTTTATTAGAAACAGAAAACCCTGCTGTTTTCTGGTGGTCTTTATAGATTCTGATCATTGATAATTTTGTCCTGAAGCATGATTTCTTATCATTTGATTTTGACAGTCCTTCCATTTCAATTTCAAACTCAGCTTGATATTTTCAGTTGAACAAGTGAATTCATTTTAAACAGGACTGTAAAAAAAAAAAAAAAACATGACAATTATGAAAAGAATGATTTGAAGAACCAGCCATGATGGGAAATTAAATGTCCCACTGAAACACTTCCAAGGCCTTTTAGCAGAAGAAATATGGGCTCTAAGATTTAATCTAAGATAATAGAAACTGCAAAAATGTGTGTTAAAGAAATGTAAGTACAATTGCAGGAAGTTAGAATCATGCTTCTTTGTGAAAGGCTGTTTCCCCACAACAATACTTTAGATGACCTTCTTGACGATAGGCTTCTCAAGATATTTGGACTGAAATTACCACTCTTAAATATGCTTGAAAATAATGGAATATAAGAACAGGAAGGAATCTTGAGATCATTTAAGCCAAGCTCCCCCACCCCCATTTTATAGAAGTAGGAAGCAAGAACTGAAAGAGTCAAGAAGATTTGCCTGAAAGTTCACTGATAACAATGATGATAATGGTGCTGATAATAAGAAACATTTATTGAGAGAATCTTCTGAGATAAGGATCAGGATTCCCGTTTCCCAGATCTGCAGCTTGAGTCTCAGAGAGGTTGACTAATTGGTTCAAAATCCT
This sequence comes from Graphiurus murinus, assembly GCA_004027655.1. Taxonomy (NCBI): domain Eukaryota; kingdom Metazoa; phylum Chordata; class Mammalia; order Rodentia; family Gliridae; genus Graphiurus; species Graphiurus murinus. The sequence continues at coordinate 14,004 of PVLC010003093.1, forward strand.
CAAGTGAGAAGTTGACAAATTAGAGCTAGAACTCAGAATTTCCTGGTTCTAAAACCCATTTTCTTAGGGAATTATCTGTAGCATAGTTTCCTCCTTCTACATGAAGTTTAAAAATGCACAACCCCAAAGGATGACCTGTTACGGCTAGATGGAGACTGTTCCCTAAAGAGCTCATGGATTAACATTCAGGGTTGATACAGTTGAGTCATGAGGCCTCTAATCTCATAAGTGTGTAAATCTATTGTAATAGATTTTCTGTGGGGTGTGGCCTTGGCGACTGTGTGTGTGTGTCTCTGAATCCCTTGCTTGCTGGCTCTCTTGCTTCCAGCCTCTGTAATGTGGGAGCAGAGCCCTTGTTCTCTCCTCTCTCTGCTTCTCACTGCCATGCCCTTACCTCTGTAAACCCAGCCTTACATGGACTGAACCTGAAATCTCCAAAAACTGTGAGCAAATAAATCTTCCTTCCTCTGAAGTTGTGTGGCCAGTTGTTTTCAGATTATAGCAGTGATAATGCTAAAGAAGACAGATCTGAAGGAAATTAAAAGCATGCTAACACAGTTCTCTAATCAAGTGTATCTTTCCTGCCTAGTCTTCTTGTCTAGTCTACTTCCTGTATCTGAACAGACATCAATCCCTCAGAATAGCCTTTTCTGACTGTGCTTGGTCAAATCTCCATATAACTCTCCTTTCTAACCTCTAACGGAGCAGCAACTTTACACCTGTTTGCATGATAATCTGAGTAACATATGTCTATCCAAAATAGATTATAAGCTTCATGAGGGTAAAAATGTTTCTCTCATTTGCTACTATATCTGCTTTGGAGAAGCTCTTAAGAGTCACACAGAAATAACCATGGAATCAATGAATTCATATTTCTAAAAAGGTTTAATTCCCACAAGCTAATCAAATGTCCTATAATTACACAATTGTAAAGATATTTATATATCTTTCCAATTATAAATTATTATATATTATATAATAAAATTATAATTTTATGTGTGTGTGGTAATGGGGATTAAACCCAGGGGCAGTTTACCTGTGAACTGCATCCCCATTCCTATTTTGTGTGTGTGTGTGTGTGAAACAGGGTCTCACTAAGTTTCTTTGCACTGGCCTCAAGCCTTTGATCCTTCTGTCTCAGACTCCCAAGTACTGGAATTAAAGGTGTTTGCCATTATTCTCAGTTGTAAAGTTACTTGAAAAGAAGATGAATTCTATTGTCACTGTCATAGGTTTAAAATGCTATAAAATATGCAAAGCATAGTAACAGAAGAATATAAATTATGTGAATTGAAGGCAACTAGAATATGCCATGCGAAAATGTCAATTTGGCATAAGAACCCTTTGAGCTGAACACAATTTAAAAAGCATCAAACCTAAAAAGATCTCCTTACCCTCCCTCCACTTGGCTTTGTGTTTGAAAGCAGGAATGCAAATTCCCATTTCTGACAGTGTGTCCCTTCCTCTGGTACCAGGCGAAGTCATTATCCCTGAAGACTGAAAGAGGGCACTGAGGTGGATCTGCACAAACTTTACTAAAATAACCCGTCTTCTATGAGTGTTACACATATATTACCTTTGCATGATATAGTGCAGCAGAAGCCCAAAGCCTCTCCCTCTTGTCATTTCTATACAACTTATCGCCCTTTGTTAAAATGGTATATAAGCCACTGGGTCTGAATGTTTCTATGGGTTTTAAGATCATTTTACTTTTTCCTTCCTTCCTTCCTTCCTTCCTTCCTTCCTTCCTTCCTTCCTTCCTTCCTTCCTTCCTTCCTTCCTTCTTTCCTTCCTTCCTCTACCCTCCTCTTTCTCCTCTCCTCCCTTCTCTCTTCTTTTTTTGTGCTTTTCTTTTCCATCCTGTAGGGCAGGGGTGTGTGGTCTAAGTAAGGTCATTAATCCTTAATCCTTGATCCTTGTGGGTAAGAATCCTTACACTGGAGGATCATTTACGGTAGGCTAATTTAGCCTTTGATCAGAGCCATTGATTACTTCGTTCATTTCATTTCATTTTCTCTTTCTCTTGTTCTTTATTTCTATACTGGAGATTGAACCCAGGGGCACTCTACCTCTGAGCTACATTCCCTACCTCATTTTACTTTGAAATTGGGTCTCACTAAGTTTCTGAGGGCCTTGGTAAATTGCTAAGGCTGGCCTCAAACCTGTGACCCTTCTGTCTCAGCCTCCCAAGTATACCTGGGTGGGTTCGATTTTCACTTCCTTCCTATGATAGCTTTTATGCACATAAAAAAAAAAAAATAAACCATTGACTTCAAATAAAATTGGTGTTTCTTTTCTCCTGCTAATTTCTATTTTGTTAGTTTAACTCAGAGACACAGGCTCAGAAATGAAGAGAGTACAGGAAAAGTTTTTTGTTGTTGTGGTTCTACAGAATATCTACATACAGTTAAAGACCTACCTATGTTCACAGAACCTATTGAAAACAACACAAATTGCATAAAGCTCAGGAGAGATGATTAACAAGAACTAAAAAATTAGCATGTTAGCATGGACTGCAGTCTCTGACATCCCAGTACTTAGGAGGCTGAGACAGGAGGACTGTAGGCAAGAACCTGTCTCAAAATTAAAAGATGGGTATGGTGATACACACCTGTAATCCCAGTATCTGGGAGGCTGAGACAGGGAGATCACAGTTTCAAGACCAGCCTGCAACTTAGTGAGAATCTCAGCAACCTAGCAAGACCCTGTTTCAAAATAAGATAAAATAAAATAAAAGGGCTAGGGGTGTAAACTCAGAGGCAGAATGCCTCTGAGTTCAATCCCTTATAACACACACAAAAAAGAAATGCAATAGACAATAGTCTCTCAAACACAAAAAAACATTCACCTGCTGTTGGCATTTGTGAAGAAAATTTTAATGCAGCCTCTAAAGGGCCATAAATCAGCAGAAAACCACTGCAGTGAACTGTTCTGCCTAACGTCTCTTTGCAAGAATGTTCCTCAAGCCAGAAGTGCTCACCCCTCACCATTTCAAAGGCAGAACCCAAACCCACGAGAAAAGGCCATTTTAATTTCTCCAGTAGTGCACGCTGTCCTTCAGAAAGGAAGCTTATATTGTGCAGGGTTCTTAGACAGCTTTGATGTATTGCTCCTTTTTTTTTTTCCCTTTCTTCTCTCTGCTTTTCTTTTTCATCCTCTAGGGCAGGGTGGTGTGGTATGAGTGGAAGCACTAATCTTTGATCCGTGTGCAGAAGGCATCCTTACACTGTAGGATCATTTATGACAGACTAAATTAGCCTTTGATCGGAGACTTTGATTTACTTCTTAATTCCCAACTTCATTGGCAGGCCCTGAGAAGTATCTCTCTCTCATGCTGCTGAGTTGGGGGGGGGGGGGGGCAGTGATGATGGATATCATGGTTTTGCTGTCTTTCCAAGGGTTCATATCCCTGCACATATGTGCAGTCCAATAAAAACTGCTGTTTATGGGAGATGTCTGATTTGTGTCAATGTTATACATGGTATTTCTCCCTCAACACTGATTGCCTGAGGCCCAAATGGCATTTTGTGCAGGAAACACAATTTTCTCTTCTTATTTGATTTGACTCCAAGTCATTGGTTTGGTGGGGCTATGAGTTTTCATGGACATTTTATTGGTCCAGTATATCATGTTGCCATTTGAACGGTCCTGCTAAATATCAAGGTAAGATTGAGAGGATTTGCTTATTAAGGAGATAACCTAAGTTTTGCTGGGTTTCAACATCTTTTTGTCTTGAATATTTTAATGGTTATATTATTCATTCTTTCCTCTGCCAGGCAATAGCAGCTGCTTTTCTTTTGGTAGAAGGATTTGCTGTTGGGCATGGTGGTACACACATGTCATCCCAGTGCTTGGGAGACTGAGACAGGAGGTTCACAGGTTCGAGGCCAGCCACAGCAACTTAGTAAGACCTTGTTTCATAATAAAAAAAAAATAAAGCAGGGCTGAAGGTATAGCTTGGAGATAAAATGGCCCTGGGTTTAATCCCCAGAAACACAAAAAAGAAAAAAGGGGGGGGCGTGTATTTTGCCTTCTGAATTTGCTAAGAAAGAAAAATAAATAGAAAAGATGAAACTATGAAGACTGAACCTAAACCTACAAAAATCTTGAAAAGCAGAAAAAACAAAGAGGCAGAGAGGACACTTCTGGAGGGAATGACTATGTTTAGTACCCTGATTGTAGGGTGGTCTCATGGCCATTTGCATATGTCTAAACTCATCAACACTGCCTTTCTATGAATTATCAGCTATACCTCAATAAAATGGTTAAGAAAACCCCAACAAGCTGGGCATGGTGGTGCATGCCTATAGTCTCAATACTTGGGAGGCTGAGGTAGAAAGATCATAGGTTCAGGGCTACCCTCAGCAACTTAGTGAGGCCCTTCATAACTTAGTGAGAACTTGTTTCAAATTACAAATATATATATATATATATATATATATATATTTTACAAATATATATATATATATATATATATATTTTACAAATATATAATATATATGGGAGTATAGGATAGAGGTTGAATGCTCCTGGGTTCAATTCTAAGGATAGGAAAGAGAAGAGAAGGAAGGAAAAGGAAAGAGAGGGGAGGAGGAAGGAAGGAAAGATGGAAGAAAGGAAGGGAGGGAGGGAAGGAGGAAGGAAGGGAGGAGAGAAAAGAAAAAGAGAAAAGAAGGAAAAAGAGAGAAGTGGAAGGAGGGAGAGAGAGAGGGAGGGAAGGAAGGAGGGAGGGAGGGAGGGAGGGAGGGAGGGAAGGAAGGAAGGAAGGAAGGAAGGAAGGAAGGAAGGAAGGAAGGAAGGAAGGAAGGAAGGACCCACAACTGATAGTAATGTCAGAAACCTACAATAGGGTCATAGACTTTGGCTGAGAAATACATTTTTTCAATCCAATTCTCATTTGCTCATTGTGTGGTTTACGACGCCATTTTCTTAGGGCCTTAACATCTACCTGTAGCACGCAAAGGCCATATTTGTGTATCTCAGCTTCCCTTCGGAGCCCTCGCTGAATTTTCATGCCTTGGAAATCGCGTTTATTTGTGTATGTGATTTGAGCAAAAGCACCGTCAACAGAACGCCAGTTGAAACACACGCGTTTCTTGGCACCAGGATCCCAACATCACGCATGCAAATTGGCGATGTGCCAAGGAACAGCCAAAGGAATGACAGAGGGAACGGAGGGCTTGGCCAGGAAAGAATGCAAAGCTTCCGCAGGTCCCCAGAGGGGGAAAACAACAGTAAAGAAACACAACAGCCCATGCATATTTAGAAGGTGGAAACATCAAGTGTGGATGGAGGAATGATTAATTCTGAGACCTGGGCACCAGCCACCCCGATGCCTTCCCATCATGGGAGAGAAAAAGGAAGATACAGTCTACAATGATCACTGTACAATCTGAAGCATTAATTATTGATGCATGGCATTCTAGCATTTGATGGAATCTTTCATCGCCTCTGAATGCCCCATCGCAAGAAAGGCTGAAAGAACCCCACGTTTAATTATTTACCACTGGGGGACTTCATTAGGAGGAGATCGGGTTTGATCTGGCTTCTTGTCAGCACTTCCTCAAAAGAGATTTTTATTTGGCAAAGCATACATCTTGTGGTGGTGAATGACACTTTTATTTCCTAATGGTCGCCAGGGGAATCAGCGTGAGTTCAATGTCAGTAGCAACACCAGGACCACTAGGTCCCACGGGGACATCTGAGAGCTGAAAGATAAAGGAACATTAAAACTTCTAGCCAGGTGTGGTGGCGCACACCTGTCATCCCAGTACTTGGGAGGCTGAGACAGGAGGATTGCAGGTTCGTGGCCAGCCTCAACTACTTAGAGAAGCCCTCCACAACTTAGTGAGACCCTGTTTCAAACTAAAGAATTTTAAAAAGGGGGGCTAGGGACATAGTTCAGATGGAGAAGTCCCCTGGTTCAATCCCGAATAACAAAGAAAAAAAGAAATGATCATACTATTTTAAATATAACTGGAAATGCCAAGAAGATTATAGGATCCAGAGAAGCAATTCAGAAGCTTCCAAGCACAGGTGTCTGCAGAATAATTTACCAGGGTGGTCTTTCCCCTCCCCCAGCCCACAATTATACAGCATCTGGGATGCCCCAGTCTCCACACATTCATAAAGCATCAGGCCCCGGATCTCTTCTCAGCGATAACGATGCAAATTTAAACTGGACTTGGCCTCTGCTCTGCCTTCAACGATGTGTCCGAGAGATAAACGCGTAAACAACTCATTGCGGCTAAGCGTAAGTAAGGCTTGAAGCCAGAACTGGACCGAGGGGACACAGAACCAGCCAGGCACTTTGCATTCTCATCATGTGTACAGCTCACTGCACTGAGAACATTCAAAAATAAGGGGTCCTGCCATCTTGTCCTCCCCAGAATGCAGGCTCCCAGCCCTGCTATCACCAACCATGCAACTGACTTGTGACAGGGGACTTGGGTATCACTGGAAAATAATCACTACCTTGAAAAAACTTCCACGGAGGAGCCAGGGAGTGCAGCTATAACCTCCTCTTGTATGTGAGCACTTTAGGAAGATTAAATGAAAATATGACTCTCTCTTCTGAGCTGTCAAAACATGCGGCGTAAGTCTTTTATATATAAGAACCCACCCGAATCCATAAATCAGTAAGAGGAGCAACGTGTAGAGATAAGCACCATCAATCAGTCTCCGCGTGCCCCAAGGTGACCTTCTGCTGCATGTTTTATCTGCTACAAAAGCACAGTCTGTGTCACTTACCTACCTTCTCCTAAAATACAAGGATAATATGCTCTTTGGATAAATTATACATATGCATTGTGATGAATGAACGGGGTAGATAAATATATTTCCATCTCATAGGCACAAACTCAACCTCATAAAACTTCTAACAAATTATAAATGATGCTTGGAGGAAATTTAGATACATTTGAGTGTTGGAAAATCTAAGAGCTGAGTACGGTGGCACGTGCCTGTAATGCCAGTACTTGGGAGGCTGAGACAGGAGGATTCCAGGTTCAGGCAGCCTAAGTCACTTAGTGAAGCCCTCTGCAACTTAGTGAGACTCTGATTCAAAATAAACAACAAAAATTAGGTCTAGAGATGTAGCTCAGAGGCAGTTCAATCCCCAGTACCACACACATATACATACAAAAGAGAGTTAGTTGTGCATGGTGGTATAATCCCAGTACTTGAGAGACTGAGACAAAAGGATTGCAGGTTCAATGACAGCATCAGCAAGTAGTGAGACTCTCATCAATCTAGTGAGATCTTGCTTCAAAATGAAAATAAAATAGGTCTGGGAATGTAGCTCAGTGGTAGAATGTCCCTGGATTCCATCCTTAGTACATCACACACACACACACACACACACACACACACACACACACAGAACAAAGTTAAGGAATAAGGGTGTGTGTGTGTGTGTGTGTGTGTGTGTGTGTTCATTCTAGGACTATGATTCCATAAAACTTTCCTGGAAGCCATGAGGCTTATTTCTCAAATAGCACAATGAAAAGTGATGGACAAAGAATCTTACTTGGTAGAATTAAGTAATGATTTGATCAATCGTCAAGAAGAACGCAAAACATACATATAATTCAATAAAACAAAGGGCAGGATTCCTGGTAATGGCAACAGGTGAGCAGGGTATTTTCAGGTCTCCATCCACTCTCGTGATGTCAACAGACACAATTCTAAATCCATCCCTGTGGCACAACCACAGTTTTGCTTCTCACCGTACCATAAGACAAGACCGTTTTTCAATTTGATATCCTGGGTATTGTATTTTATCCTTTGCTTTTTGAGAAGAGTTACCTGAGTTTCTCAGGAACTAGAAATTTGTTTAGAGTGGAACCAGAAAGGCATCTTAACAGTATAAATAGGCAATGTCAGAGAGAAAGAAAGTAAAAATTAAGTAATACCTATGGGTGGTTTCAGCAATTATTTCAACCTCATGAACGAGGGAATAGAGGGACTGAGGATGTCATGGTTACACATAGAATGTCCCCTGAAGAGCTCATATATTAATGTTCTGAGTTGATGCAATTAAGCTGTGAGGGTTACAGTCTCATCAGTGGGCAGAGCCACTGTAATGGACTTACTGGGTGGTCACCTGGGCAGGTGGGTGAGGCTGGAGAAGGTGGGGCCCTGGGTTGTGGCCCTGGGGACTGTGCTTGTGTCTCTGAATCCCCTTGCTTGCTGGTTCTCTGTCTTGCTTCCAGTCTCCATGATATGAGAGCAGACTCTTTGCTTCCTGCCACCCTGCCTTGAAATCCACAGACCTGGCCTGACATGGACTGAAGCCCCAAATCTCCAAAAACTGTGAGCAAATAAATCTTCCTTCCTCTAAGCTGTGTGGTCAGTTGTTTTGTGTCACAGCAGTAAGATGTAGACCGAGGCAGAGAGCTAGTTTGCCCAAAGTCACATCATTGTGTCTGGTCATCCATGGACTTATTCTTACTGTTCCAAGCACTTTCAGATTAGTTATAATTCAACCCAGTATTGCAACAACAACAAAAAAATTGATGCAACTCTAACAGATGATCCAGGTCAGACTGCACATTAATCCAACTTCCAGAGACACTTTCTGAACTTGAAATCCCCTTCGGATCATGGTGTGACCTCTGTTTGACTCCTGAAAATCCAGACTTTCTCACTAAAACTTTAAGCCTCTCAAGAAGCCAACCTTCTGAGAACCCAGGGTCAAATTCATTTCTTCTATTAAAAGTGGCATTTAGATAAATATTTTCAAGAACCAACTTTCAAATATGGCAAAAGGCCAACCAACAAGAAAAAATAACTCTAAAGTAAGGAGTTTGCTCTTTCAAAAATAAGCCAGAGCTGGGTGTGGTGCTGCATGCCTGTAATCCCAGTACTTGGGGAGGCTGAGGCAGGAGGATTGCAAGTTTGAGGTCAGCCTCAGCAATATGGCAATATATTGTTTCAAAACAAAAAATTAAACGGGCTGGAGTGTAGCACAGAGGTGGAATGCCTCTGGGTTCTATCCCCAGGACCCGGTCCCACAAACCAGCATTTGAATGGAACTCAAAAACAAACAAAATACCTATTTCATAACCTGGTCTACATCCACCATTGGACTGTAGTGAACACAACATTTGTGCGAATATCAACCTGTGGCTGTGCAGGAGAACTATGCATTGCAATAATTAAATACAATAAAAACTCATGAAGCAACTGATTAAGGAAAATATTCTTACCGGTAAATTAAGTCGCCTTTAGTTCCACTGTGGACTGTTCGCAGTATTAAGACAGGAGCATCATTTGCAAATTCACAGCACCTAGGGATAGATTTGAAATTTACAATTTTAGACATAATCTCCATCTATGCAAGGCATTCACCAGAATCCTCGTACTTGGGAGGCTGAGACAGGCGGATTGCAGGTTTGAGGCCAGCCTCAGCAACTTAGTGAGACTCTCATCAATTTAGTGAGACTCAGTTTCAAAATACAAAATAAAGTAGGGACTGGGGTGTAGCTTGGGAGTAAAATGCCTCTGGGCTCAATCCCCAACAGCACCCAAGAAAGGAAGGGAGGAAGGGTGGGGTTGCCATTTAAGGAGCCTCTTTTAAATTATTTTTTAAAACTGGATGTGCTGGTGCATGCTTGTAATCCCAGTACTTGAGAGGCTGAGACGGGAGAATCATAGGTTCAAGGCCAGCCTTAGCATTTTAGGGAGGACTTTGCAACTTAGTGAGACCCTGTTTCAAAGCAAAATAGGACTTGGGTGTAGCTCAGAGTTAGAATGTCCCTGTGTTCACACCTCTATACCACAATTTTTTAAAATTAATTTTTACCTTCACTCTGCTGAAAAGAAAAAAAATACAACCTGATTTATTTCCTCCCTCATATCTCCCTCCAATTTTCCAGTCAAATATCTAAGCAATAGCATTGCTAAATCTCACAGTAACAGGCAGAAAAGGCAAAAGTACAGAAAACAGACATGCAATTCTACTTCTCACCGGAGGAATTACTGACACATCTCCCCTCACTAACTCAAGTATTTTGCTGCCCACCACAATTTCTACTTGGCAGTCCTCCATGAACTGTTTTGCAAGAAAGCCACTTCCTTTTGTCTGATGTTGTGACCCATGCATCAAAATAAACAATACAGATGCAAGCAAAGAGGGTTCTATGGGAAATCCTTTAAAAGTCAGACCTCCAAGCCAGGTGTGGTGTTGCACATCTGTAATCCCAGTACTTGGGAGGCTGAAACAGGAGGACCGCAGGTTGGAGGCCAGTCTCAGCAAGTAGTGAGATTCTCAGCAACCTAGCGAGACCCTGCTTCCAAAATAAATAAAATTATTAATTAAATTAAATAGGGCTGAGGGAATAGACCCCTCCCACCCTGTGTGCTCAGAGCACACTCCTTATCTTTTAACAAACCAACATTCCAAATGAAGGAAATATTTCATCCAACATACACAATCTTTTGACTGCTAATGCCCCAATGATTGGTAGAGTTGCTCTCAGCTGTAAAAGAGTATTTATTTATAATCTTATTTTCTAATGCTTGTCTTTGACAAGCTAAGCTTTTCCCGTTAGGCATCAAAACCATCAAAATAAGCGAAAGATTTTTTTTTTTGTCCTATTTTAATGGCCCTCATTCAGAAGAGCTAAATTCCATCCGGTAATCCTAACTCATCCTGCGAGGAATTACCAATTAAAGAGATTTATAAAACAATAATATCTCTAGCCCTGAGCAAAGGAAGGATGGCCAAGAAATTCAAGCAAACCACTTGTGTTCTGTGCCTTACTCGACAATCCCCTTGGTTTTCATCCAAAAGCTGTTGCCAAGACCTTATAAACAGATTGCAGAGCCTCCGGAGAGATCCTCACACCAGTCCAGTGCCTAGAAAATTCCACCCTGGCAAAGTGTAAGAAAAGTTCCCACTGCTTCTCAACTGACCAAGTGTCATACTGCACAGACTGTGTCCTTTATTTATTTGTATGTGTGTTCATTTACCTATTTATTTATTTTTGATACCAGGGATGTTCTACCTCCAAGCTACACTCCCAGCCCTTTTTTTTTTAATTAATTTTTGAAACAGAGTCTCCCTAAGTTGCCGAGGGCCTCACTAAGTTGCTGAGGCGGGCCTCGAACCTACGATCCTCCTGTCTCAGCCTCCCAAGTACCATCACACCTGTATTATGCTCTTGATACTTTCAACTAGTAACCCCATTTCAATTCCATGAGGTCAACTTCTGACAATGTGATTACATGCAGGACTATAATAAATAAATAATATAATATATAATTATGTTATATAATTTATGTATTATAATATATTATAAATAATACAATAAATAAGTTTGTAGATAAAATAGTTTGTAGATAACTAACAATGCAATGCACAACACAGCCTGTAACGCAGCTCCTGAGCAGGGGATCAGGACGCACACTGCTGAAGTATAATTCTTCGTACAGACTTTGGCAGGCTAAAAGAACTGTTTACCTAAGTACAGGAACGTGGCTTTTACTGCTGTATCCAGCATCTTATGAGTTATAACAGTTTCTCAATGGGGAAAAGAGGAAATGCAATGTTTGCACACGGTGATCCCAGGTGAGATTTGCTGATCCTCCTGGCCCATTTGCGGAGGCCGAAGTTAAACAGCATAAAAGAGAATGTCCTTTATTTATCCTAGTGATAAAGAATGTCATAAACTCAGCGTATTGTACAGCTGGAGTGCAGCCTTGACGGTTCCGATAGTAAATCTCTGTGGGACGTACCTTCAAAACCCGTCCACATTGCGTGGCTCCCGCAGCGTGGGGCCCCGTGGAGTCCAGCTGTGTCCAGCTGTCAAGGGCTCGCAGCACCACAGAGATGTGGGCCTGGGCAGAATCACCCAAGCACCCACTCAGGATTTGAAGCCTGGAGCTGCTAATCAGACTCATCTGTATGCAAGGGGCGGCAGCCTGGGCCAGCTAAGCCCTCATCTGCTACATTCAACTTTAGCTGAAAAGGCGCTCCCAGTAATCATGCATGGGAGTCTTTTGCTACTAGTGCAATCAGTGTGTGTGTGTGTATGTGTGTGTGTGTGTGTGTGTGTGTGTGTACATGTGTGTGTGCCTGGCGGTTGGTATAGATGAAGGCTTAGCTCTGTTATTCCCTTCATATTGCAACTACATGACCTCTTAATAAAGAATGAAAGCTGGGTTTCGTGGCCCACACATATAATCCCAGTGCTTTGGAGGCTGAGACAGGAGGATTGCAGGTTTGAGGCCAGACTCAGCATTTTAGAGAGACCTAGCTTCAAAATAAAAATAATCAAAAGGGCTAGAGGTATATCTCAGCGGTAGAATGCCCCTGGGTTCAATCCCCAGTCACACACACACACACACACACACACACACACACACACACACACACACCTACCTGAAAGGAAAATACAGCTTCAGCACAATGAATGAGTTAGGTTAAACTCTACCCACTTGAAGGAAAATATCAAAACACAAAAAGAAAGTTCAGTAGTGAGGCAGGAGCCCAGCTGTGTCCTTGAAGATGACTCTTGGCTAGGTGTCTAGGGACAAGATAGAAGAATAAAGCCGCCTTCCTCGGCCCCTCAAAGGTGAACTAAGCAAGGTCTCCCTGGAGAGCCTGAAAGATAAAGCACTAACTGCTAGAGAAAAGACAAACTGCACAGCTACCTGCTGTTCTGCTTCTGCGTCCTGCCTAAGCTAGGCAAAACCAATCCATGCTCACCCTGCCCTTTTGAAAATTAAGTGAGCAAGTGCCTAAAAGAACTTTCACATCTTGAGCTTGGAGCTCAGACTGGAGCTTTGCTCTCTGAGCCCCATCGGTGAATACAGAGACCTGCTTTAGCTCACCCTAGCCTCTGCTTCTTGTGCTCCGTGGACCGTAGCCTCCTGCAACACTAGAAGGACACAGGGAACTTTCTCAAGAACAAGAAAGAGCAGGAAGGAGACTGGGTGGGCTACTCAGATATGAGCCTGCCTAGCCCAGGTAGGAAAGGGGTATCCTGCACATGCGTGCTTCTCTAGGAGTTGAAGACAGTATTTTTCACACGAATGAGAACTATTCAGCAAAATCTGACTTCCTCCTGCGCTCACCAAAGTGACTCCTTTCTTGGCTACAGGAAAAGCTGACTGCCCAAGAATTAGTTAGAAAGGATTGGTCACCTTCCAACAGTATATCTTTCTGAAATATGTTTTAAGGTATACTTCTTCTTACTCAATGAATTCATAGCACATCATTTGTCAATTGTAATTTCCACATTCGACAAAGCTAAGTAGAGGCCAAACAGCTCTCACAGACATTCTTGTTAGGTTTTGCTCCTTTGGGGGCATTCCACTTACAAATTATACATGCATTCATTCATGTATTTATTGAAACAGGGTCTTGCTAAGTTGCTGAAGGTCTCATTCAGTGAGGCTGACCTTGAATCTACGATCCTCCCATCTCAACCTCCCAAATATTGGGATGAGAGGTGTGCACCACTTATTCCTTGTACGTCATATGATGAATCTAGAGTTTGAAAATGGGATATCTTAATAATCCCAGTGCTGTTACCTTGCTAAATACAGCTCAGATGAATTAATGACTGCATAAAATCTCTGCACAAAATTAATAGTGTGTGGCATTTCACAGATTCTTGACTTGACAGTCCCAGGTGGGAGCCTCACACTCTCACAGAGCAGAAGGGAATGTATTACCACTGTAGTATTTATCAAAAGTGACATCATAGCAAAAAATAAACAGATATAAAGAAGGAGTGTGTGTTGGTCCAATGCCTGTAATCTCAGTACTTGAGAGGCTGAGACAGGAGGATCACACAGCCTCAGCAACTTAGCAAAAGGCCCTCTGCAACTTAGTGACCCTGTTTCTAAATAAAAAAATAAAAAAGGTCCAGGGGTATAGCTCAGAGGTAGAATGGCCCTGGGTAAACACCCAGTAACCCCCAGTAACTACCCCCCCTAAAAAGATACAAAGGTTGAAAATAGAGCTGGCACAACCTTCTGGTGGGACCTACGGCTAATCATGCAGTCTTTCAGAACTTACATACCTCGTTGGAATAAGAGCTATTACTCTATCTCTTACAACATTAGTTTAAGGGCTAGGACTTATCCTGAGATCCTCCTATCTCAGGCTCCCAAGTACCGGGATTACAGATGTGTGCCAACACACCTGGCTAAGGCCATCCTTTTCTACAAGAAATTCACACCTACGGAGGAAAACTGTATCAACTGTGAATTAAAGAGCCAGCAGATGGGAACAAGCTTTGCTTTCTGGGCCTTCCTTCTGCCTGAAAAGATGTTTCTCATAGTAAAATGGCATGGGGGTTCTGATACCTGGCCCAGACAGAGGTGACCACAGGTGGCTGATACCTGGGAGATGGCCTCAGCAGACAAAGATGATGGTTGCTCAGGTGCACCTCTGGCCCCTTGTCATCCAACCCCTGCTGACATATTCCTTCCAATGAGAGGTTTTAATCCCTACCCTCCGCATAACTCTGTATGTTTCCGCCATCTTTGAATTTTCTACCTTGTTTGTGGCTCATGTATAAAGCTCAGTATTGCATTCAGATTCTTTTCCTCTTCATCTGCCTATTGTCTGTTTATTTACAGACTATCTTTATCAGACCTTCGGAGGGAAAAGAGTCCATTTAAAATTTCCCAGCCAGGCGTGGTGGTATGCGCCAGTAATTCAGCACTTGGGAGGCTGAGACAGGAGGATTGCAGGTTGGAGGCCAGAGTTAGCAATTTAGCAAGACTCTCAGCAACCTTTAGAGCCCCTGTTTTCAAAATAAAAACTAATAAGGGCTAGGGGTGTACCTTGAAGATGGAATGCCCCTGGGTTCAATTCCTAGTATCATAAAAATAAAATAATAATATATAAAGTAAAATGCCCCCCACCACCTTAGAGTAGGATGGTATGCTTAGCCTCTCCATTACTGTGGAAGGTAGCATGAGCATTGCAGGTAATTATGTCTGGAATGGTTTTGAAAGCAATAAGCAAAATGTCAATGTTTTAGGTGAAGAATAAATCAAATAGATAACCTTTCAGGTCTCAAGCAGAATCTTCCTCTGATTTTATATTATTTTTCTAATGCAATTGGAGACTGTCTCCCCAGGAAGTAGAATGACCATTAAAAATTTCTAGGCACAATTCCAAAGGCAATCCTTAGAGAAACTCTATGTTTTTTATATATAGTCCGAAGTCTATATGACAGTAACCTCAGATACCAGTGTAGAAAGAGTCTTTGACTAAGCCTGAGCAAACCAGTATATTATGAGTAAGTTAATTCCTTTATTAATTACAATAGGGTATATTTATGCACAGCTAACTATCTGCTAGACACAACACGAAGGGTTTTACATCTTATTAACTCATTGTATCCTTATAATCCTATGAGATAGGAACTTATATTTAATGCCCTTATTTAAAGGTGAGAAAACTGGTGTGCATGGTCACACACACCTGTAATTCCAGTGCTTGAGAGGCTGAGACTAGAGGATCCCAGGTTTGACGGCAGCCTCAGCAACTGAGCAAGATTCTCAGGAACTTAGGGAGATTTTGTTTGAAAAGAAAAATAAAATAGGGCTGGGGGTGTAGCTCAGCGGTAGAATGTCTCTGGGTTCAACTTCTAGTACTATTACTACTATTTCTACTACTACTATTGCTACTACTAATACCATAATAATAATAATAATAATAATAATAATAATAATAATAATGTGTTTTAAAATAAAGATAAGTAAACTAAGGCTCAAAAAAGTTATGTATTGCCTAAGGTTATCTAATCACATCTCCAGAACTGGGCTTTATAATGTGTGTGTGTGTGTGTGTGTGTGTGTGTGTGTGTGGTACTTGGGATGGAACCCAGTGGCATTCTACCTCTGAGTTATACCACCAGCCCTTTCTATTTTTGGTTTTGAAACTGGGTCTCCCTAGGTTGCTAAAGTCTCACTGCCTTGTTGAGGCTGGTCTCAAACGTGCCATCTTCCTGTCTCAGCTTCCCAAGTACTGGAATGACAGATAGGCATCACCATACCCAACTGGCGCTTTATAATTCTGATATTCTTCAATACTACCAGGGATATCACCAAATCCTCATTATACTTTCAAGGTAGACTCATGGTCTCTGGGGCTGCAAGCTTACTGCCAAACATTTTGAATCATGATGGAACAGCAGAATTGCAGTTCATTAAAGGTCACATTAAAATGCATAGGAAAACTGCCTGGAAGTCTTTCAGGCACATTTAGGAATGAAAAGAAGTTATTACTGCTATTAGTCGGACTTTCTGTCCCGAACACAGTACAAGAGAATCGTTGTTTAGTCATCCCAGGCAGAACATGTAACTGGACTGCCCCGTGTCCAGCACTGTAGTCAAGGCATGCACTGGAACGGGGCCCTGTGTCCTCCAAACAGGAACAGGTCTAAACAAATCGGATCCCAGGATGTTTATTCCATTTCTTCCTTGAGGTTCTGCGCCTGCTGCCTCGGTCCCAGGATATACTATACCAGCTGCAACCTCTGAACCTCCCAAGATCCCTGGCCCACTGGCCTGTGCGCCCCAGGACCTTGGGAGATACATTTTCTAACTTCTCTTGAAATATCACTAAGTTCCAGAACGCTGCCCTTATTCCCCCAATGTTTTCAACACTCTCTTTGTATGTGTGTGTTTTTATAAAGTAAATTTTATAAAGTAAAAATCATCACATAAAATGATTATTTTTAATATATTTGTGTGTATGTATGTGTGTGTGTGTGTGTGTGTGTGTGTGTAACTAGGGATCAATTACAGAGGCATTCTACCTTTGAGCTACACCTCTAACCCCACTTCATGTTTTTATTTTGAAACAGGGGCTTTTTTTTTTTTTGCAGTACTGGGGATTGAACCCAGGGGCATTCTACCCACTAGCTACACCCCTAGCCCTATTTTTTTTAGTCTTTATTTTGAAACAGGGTCTCACTAAGTTGCTGAGTATCTCGCTACATTGCTGATGCTAGCCTCAAACCTGTGACCCTCCTGTCTCAGCCTCCTAAATAGTGGGATTACAGGTGTGTGCTACCACATCTGACTTGCTGTTGGCATTTTAGTCTAGTTCCCTCTCCAACTGATATACAAATATTCAACTGGGGCTATAGCTACACACACTCAAATACACATACACACACACATACACACACACACACAGGTATACATGCATGTGCAAAAATCATATGCTGCTTATCTCTACATCAAAATATAAACAGCTGTCTTTATAAACAACATAAGATGTGTCTTTATGTTCATATTCTTGAGTTGATAGTGCACATTTAGAAATCTAGATGCAAAATAAGTATGGTAAGAAATAAACAGGGTGTGGTGATGCATGCCCGTCATTCCAGTACTTTGGAGGCTGAGACAGAAGGATTACAGGTTCAAGGCCAGCATCAGCAACTTAGACTCTCAGTAACCTAGAGAGACCCTATTTTAAAGGCAAAAATAAAAAAAATGTTGCAAGTGTAGCTCTGAGTTAGAACACCCCTGGGTTCGATGCCCAGCACCGCAAAATAAAAACTAATAAAATAAAATAGGGCTGGGGGTGTAGCTGGGAAGTAGAATGCCCCTGGTTAGTCCCCGTATCATTCACACAAAAAAGAGATGTACAGTAATGACACTGTGAAGAACTCTGGTGCCATGCTCAGATAATTCATCTCTGTCTTACAATACAAGGCCATTCTGGGCTTTTAAAAGGAAATGACAAGATTAGATTCTTGTGGTAGGAAGATAACTCTAGTTTGACAACTTTATATTCTCAGATTCATTTAAGACTTCAAGAAGATTGGATGTCTTGATTCATTAAGAATGAAAGAAGCCAGGCATGGTGGTGCACACTTGTTATCCTAGTACTCAGGAGGCTGAGACAAGAGGATCGCAGGATCAAGGCCAGCCTCAGCAACTTAGCAAGACTCAGAAACCTAGCAAGACTCTGTTTCAAAACAAAAATTTTTAAAAGGGCTGGGGGTGTAGCTTGGAGGTAGAATGGTCCTTGGTACAATCTCTAGTGCCACACATAATGGGGGGGGGGGTGGCGGCTAACTACCTCTACCACGTTTGTCTTACAGGATAGCAACAGAATTTGTGAATGTCACACCATGTAACAGAAGACATGTCTTCAGTGATAATTATTTTACATTTCCTAACAAAGTGAAATGTTCTTCTGTAAGAAACATCTAAATGCAAACACCTAACTTGTAAAACTGTGGAACTCAACAGCTTATCAATGGTGCATGAATTAGTTACTCTAATAACTCCTTAAAAACAAAAAAAATCTAAAGGGAGCTGGGTGTGGTGGTACATGATGTGATACCAGTGCTTGGGAGACTGAGAGAGGAGGTTCACAGGTTGAAGGTCAGCCTCAGTAAGAAGACTCCCAACAACCTAGCAAGACTGTTTCAAAAACAAAAAAATATACTATGAAAAGGGTTGGGGGTGTAGCTCAGAGGTAGAATGGCCCTGAGTTTAATCCCCAATACCCTCAACACCACAAGACACACACATATATACACGCATACAAATTAAAGGGGTGTAACGAGGAATGAAATCGACCAAGTTATGTTTTATGCATGTACAAATACAACACAGTGAATCCCATGTTTATGTATAATGTGTGTGTGTGTGTGTGTGTGTGTGTGTGTGTGTGTGTGTATGTTACTGGGAATTGAATTGAACCCAGAGGCACTGTGTTTCCAAGCTACATCCCCAGATCAATTTTATTTCTTATTTGGAAACAGGGTCTCACTACGTTGCTGACAACCTCACTAAATTACTGAGGCTGTCCTTGAGCTGTGGTCCTCCAGTCTCAGCCTCCCAAGTACTAGGATTACAAGTGTGAGCCACCATGCCTGGCTTTATCTATAATTTTAAAAATATTTTAACATACTTCTTTGGTGCATTGTATCCTCACATCATAATGTAATTCAGAGTGATAGGGGCATACATGCTTACATAAAATTATAACGCATCAATAAAACATTCTAAAAGGGCTACAAAGAGATATAATAAAGTTTTCAAAAACAGGACTTGGCTACAGTTATTTATAGAATCTAAATGTTGCCATAGTTCTTTAACCTCTAACTTATTATGATAAAATGCTAATTTGTTTCAATTATAATATAAAATATATGCAAATGCTATGACAGATCTCGAAATAACTTTAATGGAGACCAAATAAAAATAATTCAGTACAAGGGTCTCAGGGGGACAGGGGGCAGAAAAATGATGTACAATCACATTTGTGTCACTCAAGACACCTAATTAATCATTTGCAACAAACTGCCAATATGTAAACTGAGACTGCGATGCCCCAGTGCTTCTGCTCAGCGAGCTCCGTGCATGGCAGACATACAGACTTCCCAGTTGAAGAGACATCTGCAAATCCTCAGCATAACCTTGTCTTCAACCAGGAGTCATTGCTATGGCTTTCGATCCTGCCAAATACTGATCAGCAGGCCAATCAGATATAGAAGGAAAGGGCTGGGGTGTAGCTCAGTGGTAGAGTGTTTGCTTAGCATGCCCAAGGACCTGGGTTCTATCCCCAGTACTTCCAAGAAAGAGGAAAGAATGAAAGAAGAAAGGAAGGAAGGAAGGAAGGAAGGAAGGAAGGAAGGAAGGAAGGAAGGGTGATAGAGAAAGAACAAAAGAAGGAACAATGGGAGGAACAGAAGGGAACCTTCCATCAACAGCTGAATAGCAAAAGAAAATGTGGTATAGATACACAATGGAGGTTTCCTGATCCATAAGGAAAAAAAAAAATGTGTCATTAGCAGGAAAAGGGATAGAGCTAGAGAAGAGCATGTGAAGTAAGATCAGCTGGATTCAGAAATACAAGGGTCACATGTTTTCCCTTATAATGTGAAAACTACACAGGAAAAAAAAGGCAGAATAGAGACCTCATGAAAATGAGGAGAGAGACCAGAGGAGAAATGGAAGGAGATGGAGGAGGTGAAACAGGAGGGAAAGGCAGGGTTCAAGGGAGGAAAAAGAGCGAATAATACTACGTGCATACATGAATATAACACCATGAATCTCACTATTATGCAAGATTACAAGGCACCAATAGAAACATTTAAAGAGAGAGGAAAAATAAATTTAGAGTTTTTTAAACATGAGAAGAATAGGTAATTATTAGTCATGCATTGAAAATACCCATTAAAAATAAAATTGAAAGCTGAAGAGGTGGCACACACCCACAATCCCAGTACTCAAAAGGCTGAGACAGGAGAATCACAGGTTCGAGGACAGCCTTAGCAAGTAGTGAGACTCATCAAACTTGTGAGACCAATATTCAAAATAAAAATAAAATATGGCTCGGGGTGTATCTCAGAGATAGAATGCTGTTATGGTTAGATATAGGATGATACCCTAAAGAGCTCATAAATTGGTGTCTGGAGTTGATATAATTGGGTCTTAAGGGATGTAATCCCAGCAGTGGATAAATCCATCATAATGGACTTATGTGGGTGGTGCCTGGAGGGGGTGGATCCCCAGGGGAGGTCTTGGGGATTTTATATATATGGTTCCTCTTCTCCCTGCTCTCTTTCTTGCTTCTGGCCTCCATGATGCAAAGAGCACAGCCTAGGTGCTCTCCTTTTCTCTGCCTCCTGCTACCATGCCCCGAGGTCTGCGGTTCGTGGTGTCACATGGACGGAACCCCAAACCCTAACAAGATAAATCTTTCCTCTAAGTCAGATTGTAGCTGCAAGGATGCTGGCCAGAATGAAAACCGGTAGCAGGGAAGTGAGATTGCTGCTATATCTAAGTCTGGCCATGTGGATTATGATTCTTTGGAACTGGTTTGTGAGAGGAAGTTGGAAAGGCCAGAATGTGCCTAGAAAGGTGGACCGTAGAGACTGTGCTCAGGAGATTTTGGATGGCAACGAGGACTTTGTAGGGAAATGGAGTAGAAGTCATGTGTGTTACATTTTGGCAAAGAACTCATCCACATTTTGCCCATTTCCTGAAATGTGTGAGGCAGAATTTAAAGACGATGGGCTAAATAAACCAGTGGAGGAAATATCAAAACAGCAAAATATCCAAACTGCATTATGAGTATTGATGTCCATATTCAGTTAACTGTATATCGAATTTTGGGAGAGAAAAGTAAAGAGGAGGGACTTTATAGATTTGCAGTTTGGCTGGAAAGGCATTTGTAAATCTGCAGCTCAGAGATGATGATGCCATGGAAGGAAGGAAGATGGCTGGAGGAGGAGGGAAGTCATGGACATGATGGAGTCAGAGCCAGCAATAACCATTATGGAAGCAGCAGATGGAGTTGGGGCCAGAGGCTGCCCAGAAGGACCTGGGGCCCATGGCTGCCTTGATGGAGCAGGACCAGGGGTTGTGATTTAAAAGGCCCCAGTGGCAACGATTAAGGTGATCTGACTGCCCTTTCTGTTGGTGACCCATCTTGGAGCCCATGTAATACTGGCTTTGCTAGAAAAAAGGGGCTATGGAAGTTTCTCTCCAGATTTCAAAGGAAGGCTTGAGGAGGTAGGCAACATGTAGCAGGGTAGGAATCCCTGAAAGCATGCCCAAATGGGGGGCTTTGTGAAGCTGTGAGGGTAACGCCAAAGTTGCAAGGAAAACCCCTGAGATTAGAAATGCCAGAATCATGGAACGACTGCAAGGAAAGGCTGCTAGTGCTGAGCCATGAAGCCACGCTGGAGGAGGCAGTAAACCGTCTACTGCAATTAGCCAGGCCACAGGGGCGGGGCTGTCAAAGCCCCTTGGAGATCGCATCTCACCACCCCCTGCCCTGGACGCCAGAAGTGGAGGTGCAAGGTTTAATCTTTGCCCTGACAGATTTTTGTTACTGTCTTAGTCCCATCCCTTATTTTTATGGCCCTATTGCTCCCTTCAAGAATGCAAATGTCTACTCTTTGCCTTTGTATATTGATGTTATGTAACTTGCTTTATATTTTGAGCTCTATTGTCTTTCACAGGGGCTCACAAGAGTTCACTTTGAGTCTCAGAGGAGATTTTGGACTTTGGGACTTTTCAGCAATGCTGAAACTGTTAAGACTGTGGGAATTCTTGGAGAGGACTAAATGCATTTTGCATTCTGAGCTGGGCATGAGCCCTTCAGGGGCCAGGGACCGAATGTTATGGTTAGATATAAAATGGACCCTTGAAGGGCTCATAAATTGGTGTTTCAATATGATATAATTGCTTCTTGAGGGTGTAATCCCTGAGTGGTGGCTGGAGGGTATGGATCCCTGGGGGTGTAGCTTTGGAGATTATGCATATGGTTCTTCCTTCCCCTGTGTGTTCCTTCTCTCTCCCTCCCTCCCTCCCTCCCTCCCTCCCTCTCTCTCTCTTGTTTCCAGCCTCTATGATGGGAGGCACATAGCACACAGTCCATGTGCTCTTCCTCTCTCTACCTCCTGCCGCCATGCCCTGAGATACATGGTCCCCACCTTATATGGACTGAGTGTGAAACCCTAGGAAAATAAATCTTTCCTCTAAGATGTGGTCAGGTCTTTAGATTACAGCTGTGAAAATGCTGATCAAAAAAAAAATGCCTCTGGGGTCAATCTCCAGTACCTAATTAATTAACTTAAAAATTCATATTGGGATGGGTCAATTTAAAGTATAGTTGAGGATTACAGCAACACATTTAGGGTGAGATACATTTGGAATGGTAAGAGAATAAGAAATAAAGTTTAAACATCAATTCCCAGCTAAAAACTGCAATTAGTATAAACTTCTTTGGATACTAAAATCAACATTTGATAGAAACTGCATTTAATCCCATCTTATTTTGCCAAAATTGAAACTTACTTCACCTATTGGCTAGGACTGCTTCAGCTTGCTATTAAATTGTGTATCTCTTATTGTTGACAAAATAAAAGCAAAAGAAGAGGAAGCATGAGCGGTTGCAACAGTGATGGTGGCAGTTAACATGAAAGAGAAGAGCCAGGTGTGGTGGCACTTGCCTGTACTTGGGAGACTGAGACAGGAGGATCACTGGTTTGAGGCCAGCCTCAGCAACTTAGTGAGAATCTCAGCAATCTAGCAAGACCCTGTTACCAAATAAAAAGTAAAATAGGCCAGGGGGTATAGCTCAGAGGTAGAATGCCCCGGGGTTCCATCCTCAGCACCACAAGAAAACAATAAACAAATGATTCATGCTTTCTGGAGATGGATGGTGCAAAACTAGCACCACACATGCTCAGTCTTTTACCATGAAAAAACAACAACAACATTTTTTTAACAAATCAGCTGGGGGGCTGTTACGAAGGAGGGTGCAAGCGCTGAACCCTGAGCTTCCTGACTTGAGGTTTTGTCAATTTTAAGCCTCTACTTTCATCTGTCCCTAGTTAATGCAAGGCACAGAAGGCAGAGAGCACCACTTCCGCAGGCTCTCCACATATGCCAGGCATCATATAGGAGCCAACAGACATGTTTTATGTTCTTCATTATGACTGAGTCCTCAGAATTCACCACACAAGAGGCCCTTTGATTCTTTGCAAACAAGCCCTTTTTGAAGCTCTGGGAAGAGAGTGTTCAAGAGGGCTCTTCTAAGAAGGGACAGTTGGTCACTCAGTACATGTGTTAAGTATCCACTTGGTCCAGCTCCCTCTTGGGTCTCTATAACACTCACTACACAGACTCACAGGAGGATGGGTGAGGGGCAGGAGGAGAAAGGACCTGCCCCCAACAGAACAAAAGCAACAGAAGCTAGAGGTAGTCCTTTCCTTCTAAGAGAACACAATGAAATTTCATTTCATGAAGCCAGGATGGGGGAAGGAGGAGGTAGGGTGTAGGCAGGTAATTGATTTTCAAGTTCACAACAAGAAAAAAAGAATTCATGGTTAAGTTCTAAATTACATGAAATCAGCCAAGCATGGTGGTATGCATGTATACCTAGTACTAGGGAGGCTGAGTCTGAAGAATCACAGGTTTGAGGCTGGCCTCAGCAATGTAGCAAACCCCGCAGCAACTTAGCAAGATCCTGTTTCAAAATAGAAATAAAAAAGCTGAGGTATAGCTCAGAGGTAGAAATCCTCTGGGTTCAATAGGATAAAAACAAACAAACAAAAACCCACATGCAACCAACAATATTTTCCATTATTTTTTTCAGAACTACATAGATGATGACCAAGTTTATTCTGAACCACGAAGCAATGATTCCATTAAAATCCCAATATGCCAAGACTTGATAAAATGTCATAGCTGAGCCAGGTGTGGTGGCGCACACCTATAATCCTGGTACTAGGGAGGCTAAGACAGAAAGGTCACAGGTTCAAAGTTAGCCTCAGCAATTTAGTGAGACTCTCAGCAACCTAACAAGATCCTGCTTCAAAATAAAGGGGGAGGAGGTGGTAGGCAGAATGGCCCTGAGTTCAATCCCCAGCACCACAAATAAAGTAAAACGAAATAATTAAGTAAACTAAAATATAGTTGCTGAGTGAACTAAAACTATAAAGTTCCAACAAAAGATCTCTCCCCTCCCCCCCCTCCTCCTCGTCCCTCTTTTTTTTTTTTTTTTTTTTTTTTTGTGGTGCTGGGGACTGAACCCAGGAGCATTCTGCTTCTTAGCTACACAACCAGCCCTATTTTATTTTGAAACAGGGTCTCACCTAATTGAGGAGGGCCTCACTAAATTGCTGAACCTGCGATCCTTTTGTCTCAGCCTCACAAGTACTGGGCTTATAGGTGTGCACTACTACCATGCCTGGCTAGACCCCTTCTTCTAATCCTTCCAAAACCCACAAATATTTCTCTTGATCTCACAAGCATTAAACAGAGTACTATGGAATATAAAACATTATTAGGCTCTAAATATTGAAGAAATGGGATTTGGTTCTGAAGAGCCAGCTTTCTCTCAGAAATACATACTCTTTTGGTTTGAGAAATGTCATTTCTCAGGTCCTTTCTTGCACTGATTACCCACTTAGCATACTCGGCATGACTGCCACTCCATTGGCTTCTGAATTTTAGCAAAAGATCTATGGCCATCTTTCATGGCAAACATGAGGACCTGGTAGGTCACACGGTGTCTTCCCCCTCCATTTTTTACACATCGGTGCTCAAAATTAATGATGTTTCAGAAGGACATAACAATTAGAAAAAAAAAAAGATGATTATGAGAGACTTCTAATAAATTGTACCGGGCATAAAACATGTTGGCAGAAATCATAATTAATCAGAAGTGAAATGTAACACCGCTTTAAAATAGAAAGCAGAATCCCCTAGAAACAAGACATGGGGCTAGGGCAGAAATCAATGTTCACTGTGCTGGTTGCTTGCAAAATTACACAATTAATCCTGTGTAAACTAACCTATCAGTAATGCACTCCGCAGGGTAGCTGGTAACTATTAGGCCGCACGATGTATTAAAGAAAGAGAATTTTAATGAGATCCCATGAGAACATAAAGATTTCAATGCCCCCTTTTTTGCCCCTCCCTAAAAGAACATTTTTATTCCACTTACCAGACATGACTTTCCATATCTGATACACATATGGTCAAATCCGCCATTAAATCAATCACCAGGAAGTGGAAGACAGTCTATCTTGAGTCTCAAATATGCGATCAAGCTGATTTCAAAGTAATGAAGGATTTTGTAATCTCCGTAGTACCTTATCTTCCTAGTGGAGTTGATAGCAATCTATTGCTATCCTACATCACTGGGCTCCCATACAGGCTAATGAGCCATTATAAAATTGCTGTGTTAACACACCAGACACTACAGGAAGGTATGCGGCCCCACATACATTCAATTTGTGTTAGTCATAGTCTTATTCCACAGAAAAAACAAAATGGAATAAAGTAACCACTTAGATATAGTCACCTTAAAAACATACCCCCTGTTTTATATATTACACACACACACACACACACTGATCATACATAAACATATCTACATCCATGTGCACATGTATGTGGTAATGTGCACATGTATTGGAGGTAAAATGCTCCACATTTTACCTCCAAACTATACCTCACCTATTTATTTATTTTATTTATTTATTTAGTTTGTGGTATTAGAGATTGAACCCAGGTGTATTCTATCTCTGAGCTATACCCCTAGCCCAATTTTATTTTTTACTTTTTTTTTTTTTTTTTCGGTACTGGGGATTGAACTCAGGGGCATTCTACTTCCAAGCTAGTTGCGGGATGCCTCACTAGGTAGCTGAGGCTGGCCGCGAACCCGGATCCTCCAGTCTCAGCCTCCCAAATGCTGGGATTACAAGCGTGTGCCAAACAGAGTCTCACTAGATTAATGACAATCTCACTAGGTTTCTGAGGCTGCCCATGAGTCTACAATCTTCCTGTCTCAGCTTCCCACGTAATGGCATACCAAGTGTGAGCTACCACAACCACTTTTTATTTTTTTAATTTGAAGCACGGTTTCACTAAGTTGCTGAGGGCATTCCTAGGTTGCTGAGGCTGGTCACAAACTTGTGATCCTCCTGTCTCAGCTTCCCAAATATTAGAATTACAGGCATGTACCACCACGCCCAGATCTTCATTAAACTCTTAATATCTAAATTTAAAAATGTACATAGAAGCCGGGTGTGTGGCACATGCTTGTAATCCCAGTACTTGGGAGGATCCGGGTTTGCGGCCAACCTCAGCTACTTAGTGAGGCACCTTGCAACTTAGTGAGACCCTGTTTCTGAAATAAAGAATAAAAATAGGTCTGGGGATGTAGCTTGGAGGTAGAATCCCCTGGGTTCAATCCTCAGTACTGCAAAAAAAAAAAAAAAAAAAGTACAGAGTCTGGTATACCTAAGCCTCAGCAACTAAACAAAACCCTTAGCAAATTAGCAAGATTCTATTTCCAAATACTTAAAAACAGGGCTGGGAGGTCTAGCTCAGAATTAGAATGCCCCTGGGTTCAATCCCCAGTATCACAAAAAAATTTTAAAAAATAAAACTACACATTTTAATAACATCGTTACATTTGGTCCTAATATAACCAGTCCTCTGAGTCCTGATTATTTAATGCTGGCTGTAGTCTTGTTACGCATCAAATCCATTCAGGCCTTGTCTGCATTTTCAGCAAAGCTGTACGCCACAATGGATGAACTGATGATGGGGGATGGAGGATGGAGGATGGAAGGAAGGATGGATAGATGAATGGGTAAATGGAGGATGGATGGATGATTGGTGGATAGATGGAGGATGGATGGATGGATGATGAATGACTGATGGATGGATGGATGAACAGATGGACAATGGATGGATGAATGTAGATGGATGATGGAGAATCGATGGATGGATGATGGATAGAAGGATAGATGAATAGATGGATAATGGATGGTGGATGAATGAATAGATGGATGATGGATGGGTGGATGACAGATGGCTAGATGGATGATGGATGATGATAGATGATTGATGGATAGATGTATCACAGATGGGTGGATGAATGGATAGATAGGTGATGGAGGGATGGATGGATGGAAGGTGAATAGATGGATAGATGGATGACAGATGAGGGATCAATGGATAGATGATGGATGATTGACAGATAGATGGAGGATGGATGATTGATAGATGGATGATGGATGATCGATGACTGATGGACAGATGGAGGTTGGACCAATGAATGATGGATGGGTGGATGGATAGATGGACGGATGGATAGATGACAGATAATTGATGGATAGATCAATGATGGATGATGGATGGGTGGGTAGGTGGGTGGATGGATGGATGGATGGATAGATAGATAGATAGATGGATAGATAGATGGATGATGGATGGATGGATGGATGGATGGATGGATGAATGGATGGATAGATTAATGGACAGACAGGTGGATGGAAAGATCAATGTAGGCACTACTATAATCATCAGAAAGAAGAAGAGACAAGCTGCCTTCATCTTCTTTCATTCTCTCCTGACGGGCCCTGGCTGGACCCCCTCCCTCTCTCTCCTCTGCCGGAAGTTGCATGCAGCAGAGTGCTAAGATGGTAACAAACTCACTAATGAGATCCTGGAGCAATGACCGCAGTTTCCTATGGAGCAGAAAGATGCAAAAACACAGGGAGAGGTGACGAGAGGACAAAGAGCAGAAAGAACCACAGAGGCACAAACAGAAAGAGGTTGCCTGAAAGGCTCCTGTGCAGTAAAGAGAACTTGGCTTCTGTGATGTGTCAGCATGAAAAACGTAGCTACTGTTGGGCATAGTAGTGCACGCCTATAATCCTAGAACTTGGGAGGCTGAGACAGGAGGATTGCAAGTTCAAGGCCAGCCTCAGCAAGTTAGTGAGACCCTCTGCAACTTAGTAAGACCCAGTTTCAACATAAAAAATAAAGTAGTGCTGGGGGTGTAGCTCAGAGATAGAATGCCTCTGGTTCAATCCCTAGTACCATCAAAAAACCAAAAAAAAGAAAGAAAGAAAATAAAAGAAAAAGAAACAAACAAACAAAGAAAAGAAAAGTGTCACTACTGCTCACACATGCTCAGAATTCAATCTATTTCCATTTCACGCCTCTGCACACACACATCGCCTACTGTCTTTCAGAACGAGATGCACCTCTTTGGTTCTCATATTCCTGTTGCAGGGATCGAGGGTTTCAGGAAAGAGACAAGGATTTTTGCTTGTGTGCCTGTGTTTGCTTGCATATTTGTTTTCCCCTTTATCTTGGAGGCACAGGGTTCTCCTGTTTCGTGCTAGAAACCAGCACTGCTATTTCAGCACGTCATGAAAGCTTGCCCACGGGTGCAGTGCTACTCTGGACTCCAGCTACAGGTCTGCCTTCGAGAGAATGATATGTCCCCCCTTCCTCCCCTGTCCCCTGTGTTTCTCCCTATATAGATTTTTTTCTAAAAGCAGATAGGCAGAAAACATGAAGAATTGCTTACAAAGCTACTCTGAGCTTTGTTTTTATGGATGGACACTCATAGGTGGGGTGTATAAAGATGTACATGGGCTGGGGTCAAAGTAGCTAGAGTTTAAGCTCCCTTCAAATAATCCTGGCATTCGCTATACTTATGACTTTGTGTCTTTTTGTTAGTGCTGCAGATTGAACCCAGGGGCACTCTACTACTGAGTCGCGCCCCCCAGCTTTTTTTTTTTTTTTTGAAACTGGCTCTTGCTAAGCTTCCCAAACTGACCTTGAATTTGCAATCCTCCTGTTTCAGCCTCCCCAAGTCCTGGGATACAGGTGTGTACCACCATGCCCCTTTCTTCCTTTCTGCCTTCCTTCCTGCCTTCTTTCCTTTGTCCTAGGGATTGAACCCAGGAGAGTCTACCTCCAAGCTACACTCTAGCCTCTTTTTTTTTTTTTTCTTGGAAATATGATCTCCTTAAGTTTCTGAGGGTCTCTAGGTTGCTAAGCCTGGCTTTGAACCTGTGATCCCCCCATCTCAGTCTCCCATGTCCTGGAGATTACAGGTGTATGCTATACCCGTGACTTTCTTACATGACATAAACATTATTTTTCCCTGTGAAGACTCCTGGTGAAATTACGTACCTGAAATAATAGACATGAATTAACCTGCCATGCAAATTTTACCTTGCACCAATTTTTTTCCCCTGCTTTCAATGAGAAAATATTATGACAAAGACTGAGACGCCCTTCTTATTGTGTTTGCAAAGCTCTCTTAATATGAAGTCTACTCAGCGAAGAATCTCTCTCTTTGCTGAATTGTCTGCTACGTCTTGGAGAAAGAAGACACATTTTGGAGAGTAACTGGAATGATAAAAATTGTAAGTCCTATAGGGTAAGAAAAAAATCTCTAAGTCATGGGAATATCTCCACTTTTAGGAGAAAGCAAAGCTGGGCATAGTGGCCCACACCTTGCGTTCCCAGTACTTGGGAAGCTGAGACAGAAAAATTGCAGGTTCAAGTTTCTGAGAGCCTCGCTAAATTGCTGAGGCTGGCCTTGAATCCACAATCCTCCTGTCTCAGCCTCCCAAGGACTGGGATTACAGGTGTGTGCCACCACGCCCCACTGTCTATCCTTAACTGTTCCTTAACTATCTCTGCCTTGAGCCTAGGTAAGTAAAGAAGCATGGACGTTATTCAGTCCCTGGACAGTAGGGTGTGTGTATGCACATGTGAGTGTGTGACTATGCTCTTAAGTAATTGAACTGTTTTGTGCTTAAGTCAGCATTTGCATTTGCTTTATGAGCTATCTCATAAAGGAGAAAAAAAAAAAAGGTTGCACTTGAAAAATTAATTCAGGCTTACTGGAGAGCTCTCCAATTTCTACTCATTTTCAAACTTCAAAGATGTTAAACTCTAGAGCACAAACAAAGGACAGTCTGTGCTGTTTCCAACACAATACTTGTTTACTTATTAATCATCTACCTGCTCTAATAAACTGGAATCTGGTTGAGGGTGGGGACCACTTCTAATTAATCACTACGTTCCTGAATTTCATGGAAAACTATATAGTCTCAATTATCAACAGTTATATGCTCAAAAAAGGCTTATAAACATAATATTCTTGTGTATCCATATCTTACACACTATGAGTTGTTTTTTAAATTTACTTATTTATTTGTTTTTGGTAATGGGATATTGAACCCAGGGGCATTCTATCTCTGAACTTGACCTTCAGTTCTATTTTATTTTATTCTTTTAAAATTTTTAAATAGGATCTTGTTAAGTTGATGAGGGTCTCACTAAGTTGCTTTTAAATTCTTTTCATTGATTTTTTTCTGCACATTTTCCCTAGCAAATTCTGCAATTTGATGTAGCCAGAACATTTTTTCCATAACTCACATAGATCTAACAGTGCTAATAATTGCAGCAAACACATACTGTACCAAAAGGCTTTCTGCAGGCTCTATTCTAACAGTTTTTAAAAAATAATAGCTTACTTAATAATTGCAACAATCTCATGCAATAGGTCTAATTCATGATGATGATGATGATTGTAGTACTGGGGATTGATCCCAGGAATATTTTATTTCTGAGCTATACCCTTATCCCTAGTTTGTTGTTGTTGTTGTTATTGTTGTTTTGAAACAGGATCTCACCAAGTTGTGGAAGGCCTTGCCAAGTTGTGAGGTTGGCCTCAAACCTAAGATCCTCCTGTCTCAGCCTTCCAAGTAGTGGGACCACAAGTGCACACCATCACACTGAGCTTAATAGGTCCCATTCTTTGTGTTTTTAATGGTAGTAGTAGTTACCATGCAAAAATTGACCACATACTGAGTAATAAATTAATCTCAAAAGAAAAGATGGTAAAGCAAATGGTCCTCCTGTGAGCCTCACACAGGAGGATCACAAATTCAAGAACATAAAACTTATAAAAACCCTATCTCAAAATACAAGCTGAAAAGGGCTGATGATGTCGTTCTGAAATAACGTGCCATGTGTTCAATCCCCAGTACTACACGCATGCAGGACACTCACACAAAGTTACTTACTTAAGCTCTATGAATCAATACTCGGGGTACAATTACCTTCTAATACAAACTTTAAAGTGCATGTTTTTGTAACTCTTCACTCAGTTATTACCGATCAATATCAGACAGTGAAATCGAGGGGTCATAAAACTTTCACCAAAACATTACTTAATTGTATGGATGTTTCAATTAGAAAATCGTTTGAAGAGAGATGCAATTTACTGAAATTATAACTTCCCAAATATCCAGATCCTATCTCCTGGAACCTGAGAAGAGGTGACATCACAGGCCGTGTGGAACTCTGCAGGGGAGATTAAGTGACAGAGGATTGTAGAAGGACGAAGGCTCTGGATTCTGTGTATAGGGCCAACAGAATTGTGAGTGTTCTTGCAGGACAAAAGGAGGATAAGGATTTGAAAGGGCACTATGAGGGCTGGAGGTGTCTCTCAGTGGTAGAATGCTAGCCTAGCATGCTCAAGGCCCTGGGTTCCAACCCCAGCAACACACACACACACACACACACACACACACACACACACACCCCTCTGAGCACAGAGCAGAGAAAGAGAAATTATAAGATGCTCCACTCCTGGCTTTCGGATGAAGGAAGGGCAGAAAGGCAAGGAAAGAAGTCAACTCCCCGAGCTAGACAGGATATGCTTGTAACCCCAAGACTTGGAGGCTGAGACAGGAGGACCGCAAGTTAGAGGCCAGCCTCAGCAACTTAGTGAGGCTCTTCACAACTTAGTGAGACCCTGTTTCCAAGTAAAAAATAAATAAATAAAAGAGGGCTGGGGGTGGGTGGAATTCAGAAATAGACCATCCCTAGGTTCAATCCCCAGTCCACAAAAAAAATGAAATTAATCTGAATTTTTGTCTTCTCTTTCACAACCATGATATTAAAAATGGACAGCATGGTATCTCCTTTAGATTCGAGCAAGTGAACCTTTAAATACATGTAGGGTGTGTTACCTATAAACCCTCTGCCCATCTCGTAACCTGAAGCCAAATAAATAAATAAATAAATAAATAAATAAATAAATAAATAAGGCATGCATCAATCTCCTGCAATAATGATTCCCCATTACAGGCTCAAAATACACTAAGCAGTCCAGGCATGGTGGCCCATGCCAATCATCCCAGTCCTTGGGAGGCTGAGACAGGAGGATCGCAGGTTGGAGGCCAGTCTCAGCAATGGAGAGGCATTCTAACTCCAAGCTACACCCTACACCTTCCTTTTTACTTTTTATTTTGAAACAAGGTCTTGCTAAAGTTGCTGATGGTCTCCCTAAGTTGCTGAGGCTGGCCTTGAACTTCCGATTCTCCTGTCTCAGTCTCCCAAGTACTGGAATTACAGGTGGCTGGCTATTTTTTGTTTGTTTATTTTATAAACAGCAATCACACTGACTTTTTTTT
This sequence comes from Graphiurus murinus, assembly GCA_004027655.1. Taxonomy (NCBI): domain Eukaryota; kingdom Metazoa; phylum Chordata; class Mammalia; order Rodentia; family Gliridae; genus Graphiurus; species Graphiurus murinus. The sequence goes on from PVLC010003093.1 coordinate 46,760, forward strand.
TTTTTGTGGTACTGGGGATTGAACTCAGGGGCATTCTACCTCCGAGCTATACCCCCAGCCCTATTTTTTATTCTTTATTTTGAAACAGGGTCTCACTAAGTTGCGGAGTGCCTCACTAGGTAGCTGAGGCTGGCCGCAAACCCGATCCTCTGGTTTCAGCCTCCCGAATGCTGGGATTACAAGCGTGCGCCACCACGCCTGGCTCACACTGACTTTCTTAATTGCTTGGATTCCTCTGAAATTCCTTTAATGTGCTTGAATCCATATTGCCCTCCCAACCTCTAAGGGTCCCTGTGATCTCTTCTTAGCTCATCTGTGCCAACCAGTCTCCCCCAAACTTACTGCACCCCGGGTTTAGCTTTCCATACTTCTATCCACAAGGAACCTCTCCCCCCCCACCCTGACTCACTCTTACTCTCTGT
>PVLC010003093.1:47281-102819 GCA_004027655.1 Graphiurus murinus
TTCTTTGTGTGTGTGTGTGTGTGTGTGTGTGTGTGTGTGTGTGTGTGTGTAGCACTGGGAATTGAACCCAGGGGCATTCTACCTCTGAGCTACACCCCCTGCCCTATTTTATTTTTTATTTATTTGTAAACAGGGTCTCATGAAGTTGCAGGGAGCCTCACTAAGTTGCCAAGGATGGTTTCGAACTTGCGATCCTCCTGTCTCGGCCTCCCAAGGACTGGAATTACAGGGGTGCAAGGGGTACACCACCATGCCTGGCTCAGCGAATCCCTTCTAAAGTAAGTTTCCACGCCCATTTTCTCTACTGCGGTCCTTTGTTTCTTTCTTGAAATGACTTTAGCTGTTTACTAATTTATTGGCTCATACTGGCAACTCTGGAAGGGCATGGAATCCATCTTCATCACGATGTCGAGCTCTGTGCCTGGGATTTATTTGCAGCCCCATAAATATTTGATGCATGCCTGTGTGAATGAATGAATGAATGAATGAATGAATGACTTGGAATGAGAGACACACACACAGATTTCACTTGGAGACAGCAGTCCTTCTTTCTCATTTCATATTTAGAAGACTAGCTACACACCTATAGATATTGTCTCTTTTCTTTTCTTGTTATTGTTCTTTCCCAGCACGAATCTGCTCACACCAAATTATTCAGGAGTTGCACAACAGAAGGTAACGCATTCCCCAATGCACACAGGACCGAAGGAGGGGGGAAATCTAGCTATTAAAATTTCCTGCGTCTGCAGACTCTTAAACTGCTAATCAAGCCAAGCAGCTTGGAGCAGACTGGGCACCAAAGGTTGCTGAGACGGCACGCCACTAATTCCAGGCGATTAAATAGCGAACATCGTCCAAGCAACAATATTGACAAAGAAGAAACCGATCTGGAGTCTTTCTGCATAGCTGAACTTCCTGTCTGCTCTTGAGCCCTTACAGTCATTTCTATGAGTCAACATAGCTTAAACAAGAAAGACTGGGTGTGGTTTCCAGAAAGGAGGATCAGATTGAAAACTTGCTAGATCTCTGGGTGTGGATGGCCATGCTTAGCCCCCTCCCCCAATAAATGTTATGGAAGCCGAACATGGTGGTGCATGCCTGTAATTCCAATACTTGGGAGGTTGAGACAAGAGGATCCCAGTTTTGAAGCCAACCTTAGCAAAGTAGAGAGACTCTCAGCAATCTAGGGAGACTCTGTTTCAAAATAAAAAAATAAAATGGGCTTGGGGTATAGCTCATGTAGCTCAAACATAGAATGCCCCTGGGTGCAATCCCCTGTACCATACACACACACACACACACACACACACACACACACACACACACACACGAGTATTTTGGCCAGTGATATCTAATGCCTTTGGAAGAAATAAATGCAAGAGATATATTTCTGTATTCATTGGCAGTGATATGCAGAATACGAAGTTCAGATCCTTCTAGTAAGGTCATATCTTACTCAATTGAGATTGACAAACGCACAAACTCTTTTCTGTTTTGCTATAGACAGGTTTGGTCTGATGTTGACTCCCCTAAAGTTCATAAGCTGTTATTTCATTCCTAAAGGCATTCTGGGGCAGGGCATGGTGGTGCAATGTTTCCGAATTAACTATTGTAAGCTTTATGAAAGAACATTCATTGTTACCCTTCTCCCGAAAATTAAAGAAGAAGGATTACTTCTTTAAAAAAAAATATCCACAGGCCGGGCGTGGTGGCGCACGCTTGTAATCCCAGCATTCGGGGGGAGGCTGAGACGGGAGGATCCGGGTTCGCAGCCAGCCTCAGCTACCTAGTGAGGCACTCCGCAACTTAGTGAGACTCGGTTTCAAAATAAAGAATAAAAAAAAAAATAGGGCTGGGGGTATAGCTCGGAGGTAGAATGCCTCTGAGTTCAATCCCCAGTACCGCAAAAAAAAAAAAAAAAAAAAAAATATCCACAGAAGTGGTTTCTCAATTGTCATATAGGAAGGTCAAATTTGGAACCACAGGACATCAGAAATGAAAAAGAAATGTAGTACTTACAATTATCCTGTCAAACATCTTCAAATATATCATTTCACTTTGGGGGGGTAGTATTGAGGATTAAATCCAGGGTGTTCTAACTCCAAGCTATATCTTCAGCCCTTTTTATTCTTTATTTTGAAACAGGGTCTTGCTAAATTGCTGAGGGTCTTGCTGAATTGCTGAGGCTGGCTTTGAGCCTGTGATCCTCCTCTCTCAGCCTCCCGTGTACTGGGATTACCACACCCAGCTTATAGTTTCACTCTTAATGAGCCAAAACTTTAAATACTGGTAAGACGTTTTTGCCCACAATACATCAATTAAAATTATACCCCCAAAACATCAGGGTTTAAATACTATCCAATTAGTTTCTTGCCTCTAAACTACAGTAGTATTTTTACACATCATTTTTATTTATATTTTCTGTCATGTTTGGTAACATCCTATGTTCTTATATTTTTAGAAATATCTATAAACTGGACATGGTGGTGGACACCTGTAATCCTAGTATTTGGGAGGCTGAGACAGGAACATCACAGGTTCAAGGTCAACCTCAGCACCTTAATGAGACCCTCAGCAACTTAGCAAGATCCTGTTTGCAAATAAAAAAAAAAAATAAGACAGGGATGGGAGTATAGCTAGGAGGTAGAATGCCCCTGAGCTCAATCCCCAGTACCAAAACATAAGGAAGGAAGGAAGGAAGGAAGGAAGGAAGGAAGGAAGGAAGGAAGGAAGGGAGGGAGGGAGGGAGGGGAGGGATAAAATATCTCTTTAAGTATATACTCTCACTCAGAACATTCATTCTACCAATTACCAAAGGTTTAGGCTGACAATTGACAAATCTGATAAAATTGACTGATTCATGAACCAGTAAATAAAACATTAACAGAAATTCTGGAAATGAGAAAGAAACATCCAAACCGCATAAAACAACAAAGTCAGAAGTAAATTTCACGATGGAATCATTTAATAGACAGCAATGCACCTTCTTCAAAAGCCTGGCGTCAAGCTTGTGAAGGAAATGCTTCAACGCACAGAAGCATTTGATAATTAATCACCTAGCATGTGGCCAAGAAATGGATGTCATCTTCGCTGCTAATACACAAACATGAGGCAAATCCATGACAATTTTAAGAGGCCTCACTTGGCTGCTGAAGGCTTTATGAGAAAGTATGGCCTAAAGAGAATTAATTGATCGCAGGCGACACGATGTAGATTTGCAAAGGATCAGCTCTGTGTGTGTGTGTGTGTGTGTGTGTGTGTGTGTGTGTATGTGTGCACGCCGCGCACACACGCACACACATGCTACGGGCTTAAATTCTCAACTTCATCGCATCTAAATTATGCCTTGCCACTGTTTCATTAGCTGCACATAACTAATCTTTGCAAGGAGTCTTTCCAGTAGACAGAGTGAGAACCTTGGTATGGGTATCGTATTAGTCAACTTTTCATCGCTTTGACCGAGATACTTGACATGAACAACATAGAGGGGGAAACATGTATTTGCGCCCACGCTTTCGGAGGGCGTGATCCATGGTCGGATGGCCAGTTCCATTGCTCTGGGCCTTAGGTGAGGCTGAAACATTATGCGAGTGGGGTTTGGTGGGGGAGAGCTATTCAGCTCACACCACCTGAGAAGCAGAGATGCAGGGAGAGAAAGGGGCCTCGGAGAAGATAAACCCTTCCAGGCAGGCCCCTAGGGACCTGTCCTCCCACAGGATCCCACCTCCCAGTAATCCCCTCAGCCAACAATGGATTAGTCCACTGACCAGGGCAGAACCCCCAAGGTCTATTCACCTCCCCAGAGGCCCACCTCAGAGCACAGGAAGCTTCTAGAAATGATCCGAACCATACAGATCCAAAGCACACCAAGTATACATGCATTTTTCAGGCCTAGCACTCTCCCCCCTCAAAAAAAAAAATGTTATGAACCTCCAATCTAAATAAAGTGCCGGGACATAGACTCAAGTATAATGCAAAATAAGACGATGGAGTCAGGCGTGGTGGCATTCGCTTGTAATCCTGGTACTTGGGAGGCTGAGACCGGAGGATCCGGGTTCCCGGCCAGCCTCAGGTACTTAGTGAGGTCCTCTGCAACTTAGTGAGACCCTGTTTCAAGATAAAAGAATAAAAATTTGGGCTGGGGGTATAGCTCAGAGGTAGAATGCTCCTGGGTTCCATCTCCAGTACCACCAAAAAAGAGAGGATGGAAGCCAGAGGAGGTGGTGCAGGCCTGTCATCCCAGCACTGGGAGGCTGAGACAAGAGGATCATAGGTTTGAGGCCAGCCTCAACAACTTAGGGAGACCCTGTTTCAAAATACAAAATAATATAGGGGTGCTGGGGGTGTAGTTCAGAGGTAGAATGCCCCTGGGTTCTATGTTGAGTAGGAAGGAAGGAAAGAAGGGTGGAGGAAAGGAAGGAAGGAAGGAAGGAAGGAAGGAAGGAAGGAAGGAAGGAAGGAAGAAAGGCAGGCAAAAAAGGATGGGGGAGGGGAGGGATGGAAGGAGGGAAAGAGAGAAAGACAGAGAGTAGGAGAGCAGGACTCAAGCCTCAAGCGTTAGCAGGCAAATAGACTTAGCTCGCGTGTAATGACCTCGGTTTGTTGTCTATAGTTTCTCTTCATTGTTTGCTTTGACGCTGGTGTCACATTTATAATAAGGAAACCAAACACCCATTTTAAGTCAATGCGTTCTCTTCTTAACAATTTAGTTAAAAAGTCCAGGCGGATGAGAGCAGGTGGCGCAAACACAAAGCTTGAGTAGCGGAGGCGGCGAGCCTAGTGTGGTACGGTCTTAGAGGAGTGAGGTGCTTGCGTGCCTGGTCGTTTCAGGAAGAAGGACCAGCGACAATGAGTGAGGAGACAGGCGCTCTGGGAACCCAGGAGCAGGGAGCCGTCCTGTCAAAGAGAGTCTCTAAGGTTACAGGGACGGAGAGGGGAATAATGAAGTCAGTCCCGCTGAATCGAAACCCAGGGTGACAGTTCCTTGGCCTGCAGAGCCAGGCGACGCTCTCAGGAAGCAAAGGGACATCAAGGTCCAAGTGACAAGCGAGAAAGGGGATTTGAACGGTGACATTCAGGCCTTAGCGGGGGAGAGAGGCTATAAAGGCGGAAATCCGGGGGGGAGTGGCGGCCGTCTAGTGACTAGCAGACCGGACAAGGAATTTTCCAGAACGGCTGGTGAAGAAATAAATCTCATTGTGGCAAGGAGAAAGTCAACGTGGGTTTTGTGGTGGCTGGGAAGCAAGGAAAGGGCAGAGAGGACAGAAAATGTGACATTGCTAAGGCGAGACTAGAGACAGGCTGAGTGTGGTGGTGTGCACCTGTAATCCCCGCGCTTGGGGAGCTGAGGCAGGAGGATCACAGGTTCGAGAACAGCCTTAGCAACCTAATGAGACCCTCAGCAACTTAGTGAGACCCTGTTTCAAAATAAAACATAAAATCAAATAAGGCTGGGGTGTAGCATGGAGATAGAATGTCCCTGGGTTGAATCCCCAGCACTACGAAAAAAAAAAAAAAAAAAGTAAAGTTCACCAAGGGCTGTGTGCATTTATGTTCCTATCACTATGAAATGCATTATGGTGTGAGACTACAATGCATCACTAAAAGTATATTAAAAATGTATTAGGCTTTATCGAGAAAGATGATAGAAAAATCTGAGGACTGCTTGCATTCCAATGGCCCCGGTAGTTCTGTTAAGTGGAAATGCACTGTAGTTTTGTACCACTCAATTTTCTAACACTGTCCTTTCTTGAGAAGTTCTCGCTACTACTTTCTGCCATTTCTTATCATTTTTGTCTGAAATTGGCAAAAGCAGAATTGGGCATTTATGAGGCTTTAGGTTCTATCATCTAAACAGAAAACTGAGACAGACATGGTGGTGCACACCTGTCATCCCAGCACTTGGGAGGCTGAGACAGAAGGATCAGAGGTTGGAGGTCAGCCTCAGCAACTCAGCGAGGCTCTCAGCAACTTAGTGAAATCCTGTTTCAAAATAATAATGATAATAATAATAATAATAATAATAATAATAATATAGGGCTGGGGGTGTAACTCAGAGGTAGAATGCCCCTAGGTTCAATCCCTAGTACCCCCAAAAGTAAACAGTACAGGAATACAGAGGAATAAGGATGATCCTTAACCCCCCTTAGTTCCCTGTCCCTTACAGTGATGCTCCTGAGAGTCAGAGGGCAGGAGGACTTCCGTCAAATGCAGCACCATCATTTCAGGGCAAAACACCTCCTTCCTGTCTTGCTGGAGACTATACTGGATGAGTAGAAGGGACCATGGAAGCGGAAGTCCACCCCTCCTGGAGCCTGGTTCTGGAAGTGACCGGAGCCATCAGTCCCGAGGTCCTACCATGTGGGCTCCACCAGGGAGAGCCCTTCTGACCCTGCGGAGATGCACCTGGTCCTCAAAAGCCCAAGCCACTTCCAAGCTAAGTGGATACCTCTAAAAAGAAAAGGTCAGAGAGAGAAAGCAGCAGAGAAACTCATGCAACTGAAGAATCTTAGTTCACGGTGTTTTCAGCAAAGTGACACCCCACCTTCCTCTCATCTCACCTCTCGTCTCTCTACACAAAAACACAGGCGCCTCGTGGAGGCTGAGGACGGAGGTCAGGGGTACAGCACACACAGGCCATGCACGGTAGCCTGAGCTCCTCGATCTTAGCACCACACACACACACAGATATGTATCCATGCACACACATAACACACATGCATGCACACACACACATACATGCACATGCACACACATGCACAGGCACACACACACATGCACATGCACCAAAAGCCCCAAAACAAACAAACAAAATGAACAACTTAGGCTGGCCAAAGTGCAAAGTTTCTTCCCGTATCACTCTTCTCTCATGTGAGCTTAAGATATTTTCCAAGTGGGGAAACTCAAAGGAGTGCTCCCTTGGAACAGAGGGAACTTTTCTATCTTTTTTTTTTTTTCTTACTTTGCAATCAGTCACGTGGTCAATCAGTAGTTTATCATGGGTGGTGTATTAGTCAGGTTTCTGCGGCTATAAGAAAACACCTGAGGTCATCAACTCATAAGGGAGAAAGCTCACGTGGTTTTAGAGGTCTCAGTCCATGATTTATGGGCTCTGTGGCTTTGGGTGTGTAGAGTGACAGGGCGGCAGTGGGTCACAGATCAAAACTACTATTCCAAGCTGGGCATGGTGGCGCACACTTGTAATCCCAGTCCTGGGGAGGCTGACATAGGAGGATCATGGCTTCCTGGCCAGCCTCAGCTACTTAGTGAGGCCCTCCGCAACTTGGTGAGACCCTGTTTCAAAATAACAAATAAAAAACAGGGCTGGGGGTGTAGCTTGGAAGTAGAATGCCCCTGGGTTCAATTCCTAGTACTGCAACAAACAAACAAACAAAACAACAACAAAAATAACTACTATTCTTACGTGGCCAGGAAGCAAAAAGGAGAGGAAGAAGAGGAACCAGGGTCTCACTATCCACTTGAAGGTCACCCCCTCAGAGACCCAAGGTCCTCCCACTAGGTCTCATTTTCTAAAGGTTCCATCACCTACCGATACTGCCACCATGGGGCTAGAGATTATCCAAGCCACAGGCACCAAAACTCTGTTCACCTGCTTGCATTCCTTTCCAATTTTTCTAATCTGTCTACTAGAATCCTCCAGCAAGGTGACAGGATGGTGAATCCTTGGAATCTGGACCTTCTCAGAACCAGCCTTTATGAAAACTGCCCAAGCCAGGTGTGGTGGTGCACACCTGGAATCCCAGTTCTTGGGAGGCTGAGACAGGAGGATCGCAGGTTGCAGGCCAGCCTCAACAACTTAGTGAGGCCGTTTGCAACTCAGTGAGATCTTGTTTCAAAATAAAAAATAAAATAGGGCTGGGGGTGTAGCTCAGAGGGAGAATGGCCCTGGGTTCAATCCCCAGCACCAATAAAAAAGAAACAGTGAGTCTAAATGACCTTGGGTAAGGATGTCACACCCCTGTCTGGCTGTCCTCGAAGCCAGCTCTGACTCCAGAGGGCCAGTACAAGAGAAACACATGCTTAATTGAAGTAGTAAATACTAGACTGGAGCAGATTGTCTTACTGTTAAATACAGTAATGGGTTTTTAATGGCTGCTGTCCAAAATTACACAGGAGAAAAATGGTTTATTAGTAATAATAATAGCAGGCACCTTTATCTTCAAGGTACCTTATAAATATAAGCCCATTAATCCTCCAAAAGCCATTGGAAGGCAGTGGGAAATTTCAATTGACAGCTGGTGAGACAGGAAAATAGAATGCAGTGTCCAGCTAGGCATGGGGGCACACGCCTGTCATCCCAGTGCTTGGGAGGCTGAGGCAGGAGGATCCCAGGATGGTGGCCAGCCTCAGCAACTTAGCGAGACCCTGTTTCCAAATAAAAGCAAATAGGGCTGGGGCTGTAGCACGTAGGTAGTGTGCCCCTGAGTTCAATTCCCAGCACCATAAAAATGGAAGGAAGGAAGGAAGGAGAATGGAGGGGAGGGGAGGGAGGGAAATAGTTTCCAATGGAAGGAAGGAGGAAGTTTCCAACAGAGGGTGTTGTGTTTAGGGGGTCAATTTCCAATTTATTTTTTTTTTAATTTAATTTGTGTGTGGGGGGGTACTGGGGATGGAACCCACAGGCACTCTGCCTCCAAGCTACAGCCCCTGTCCTATTTTTTTTTATTCTTTATTTTGAAACAGGGTCTCACTGTGTTGCAGAGGGCCTCACAAGTTGCTGAGGCTGGCTGTGAACCCGCAATCCTCCTGTCTCAGCCTCCCAAGTACTGGGATTACAAGCATGTGTGAGCATGTCCAGCTTCAATTTCCAATTTAAACAACTCCTATTGAATTTATTTTTTTGGAGGGGGAGGGTACCCCAGCCTTATTTAATTTTTATTTTGAAATGGTCTGAGTTTCAAAGGGCCCCACTCAGTTGCCAAGGCTGGCCTCAAACCTGCAATCCTCCTGTCTCAGCCTCCCAAGTACTGGGATTACAAGCAGGTGCCACCACGCCCGGATCCCCATCAATGCTTAGTCTATGGATGGAAGGCATTCACACTGAGACATCTGGCCCTCTTGGAGGAGACACTGGTTAAGGTCAAATGCAATTTATTTGAACTAGGCTCACACAGGCATGCACGGGCTCCACCTGAACTGTCCAAGGAGGGCCTTGTGATGTCGCTTTAAGCAAATCGATTGAGTTCAAAGTCTATTCCAGCCCAATCAATTACATGCAGAAATATGTATGCCAGGGAAAAGCAGACCGTGGAGAACCACGCAGCTCTAGCTCCCCCGGGGAATTTCTAGTGGTCACAAAGCAGAATGCAATCAAGGTTAAATTTAAAGGCCTTTATTTTTTATTTTGGCTTTCTATTTTTATCCATTTCTCAGTTTTACTGAAAACAGTGTATATCTCACGTCAGGAAACAGTAACAAATAACCTCAAATAGTTATGCATGCAACTTTGGGCTGGATGTTCTAAAATTATTACTGTTTTTATCTGTCTGTTTGTGTAGGATGTTTCAAATTCTTACCATTGTGTATTGCCTTAAGTATTTTTTTTGGGGGGGGGGAGTGGGAACTGGGGATTGAATCCAGGGGCATTTTATCTCCAAGCCACATACCCTTCCCAAGTCCTTTTTTATATAAAGAAAGAAGAAAAAAAAACTTTTTGTTTTGCGACAGGATCTTGCTAGGTTGCTGAACGTTTCACTAAATTGCTAAGGTTGGCCTCAAACTTGCTGATCCTCCTGTCTCAGCCTCCCAAGTACTGGGATTACAGGTGGGCACCATCACACCTGGATACCTTAAGTGGTCTTTTTATCTTTGAATATTAATATAATGAATGATTTCACCACTGGGTTATTAGATGTATATCACAATTAGAAAGTCCTTAATTTACAACACAATAAATATATGTACTTCTTTATTTATTTACATTAGTGGTACTAGAGATTGAACACAGAAGCATTTTACTTTCCAGTTAAACCCCTAGCCCTTTTACTTTTTATTTCAGAACAGTGTCTTGCTAATTTGTTGAGGTTAGCCTCGAACTCCTGATCCTCCTGTCTCAGCCTCTCAAGTACTGGAATTACAAGAGTGTGCCACCATGCCTGGCTATATATGTACTTTTTTTTTTTTTTTTTGGTACTGGGGATGGAACCCAGGGGCATTCTACCTCAGAGCTATACCTCCAGCATCATTTTATTTTTTATTTTGAAACAGGGTCTTGCTAAGTTGCTAAGTCTGGCCTTGAACCTGTGATCCTCCTGTCTCAGCTTCCCAAGTACTGAGATCACACCACCATGCCCAAATATAATATATATATATTTAGCTGGGGTGTAGCTCAGAGGTATATATATATATATATATATATATATATATATATAGAGAGAGAGAGAGAGAGAGAGAGAGAGAGAGAGAGAGAAAGAGACAGAGAGAGACAGAGAGACAGAGAGACAAAGACCAAGAAGTGTGTTCCAAACAGGTCAATGAAAACCCTTATACCAAATCTATTCCATATACATATATATATATATATACATATATATATATATATATATATGTATATATATATATAATCTACATATACATATACATGTACATGTACATTCCATGGAGATGGGCTCTCCCAAGCAAGAAACAAACCTATTCTTGCCAATGTCTATTATGCAAAAAGGAGATTTGGGAATCACCCAGTATTTGAGAATGCCATATAAAAATGCACTAAGTGAGGCCTTCCACAACCTCCGAGACTGTGTTTCCAAACAAAAAATACAATAGGGCTGGGGTGTAGCTCAGAGGTAGAATGCCCCTGGGTTCCATCCCCAGAACCCCCCCCACACACACACACACACATACAAAAGCACTAGTATTTGCTTCTAATCACTCTAAATCAAAAAAAGTAATCTCTTCTCAAAAGTCCCAAATGAACTCACTGCACATGGAAGAGAGCTCGGTTTCTTTCCTTGTCTTCACTGACGTATCCCAAGGATGCTATGTCACCTGCCATCACCCTCTATCCCTGTCTCAAACCATGTGGCAGATACCCACGTGTTTGTGGAAATGCCAGCTGTGTAGCGAACTGCTTACACATGTAAGTGCACCGATGTGAGGGAAATCTATGGGTATTGATGTTACAGAGCATCAGCAACATTATTCCTAAGAATAAAGAAGTAGTAATGGTCACAAGTCAAAGGTCTGGGGAGGGTTAGGGTTGATTTTTTCATATACCAGTCTCCAGGGTCTGGTACAGAAACAAAGAGTTGGAATAACAAACACTCAGATGACAGGGGTGTTGGAGAGGACACAAATGTCCCCCTGTGCCAATGTATCTCCCTCAGGTCACCCCTCACTACCAGTCCACTGCACTAAAGACCTTAAAATCTCTTTTTATTTATCTATTTTTTGGTACTGAGGCTTCAACTCAGGGACATTCTGCCTCCAAGGTATACCCCCAACTTTTTTATTTGTTTTTTTTTTTTAAACAGGGTTTTGCTATGTTGCTGAGGGTCTTGCTAAGTTGCTGAAGCTGACCTCAAACTTACAATCCTCCTGTCTCAGACTCCCAAGTCCTGGGATTACAGGTGTGCACCACCACGGCCGGCAAAACCTCTTTTTCAACGCCACCATCCCTAGGATTGCTGTGCAGGATCCTGCACTACTGGCAGGGGACCCTTATATTCTCCTGGGCTAACTGGATACAGAATATGTAAGTTTAGACAGACAACAGGGAGGCGTGCTGCTTCCGGGTGAAGATGAGAGCTGGGGAGCCTTACACTCAAGGGGGCACCAGGAGACACAGTACCTTTCAAAAAACAAATGCCCAGGCCACACATGGTGGCGCACTCCTGTAATCCCAGTACTTGGGAGTCTGAGATAGGAGGATCGCAGGTTTGAGAACAGACTCGGCAATGTAGTGAGACTCTTGGCAACCCAGCCAGACCCTATTTCAAAAACAGAAAGTAAAATAGGGCTGGGGGTGTAGGTCTCAGGTAGAATGCCCCTGGGCTCAACCTTTGATACCAAAAAGAAAAAAGGGAAGTGAGGGAGGTAGGGTAGGGAGGTAGAGAGGTAGGGAGTGGGAGAGAAAGAGAGAGGGGAGAAGGGAAGGAGGGGGAGGGGAAAGTCAAGGCCAAGAGAGAAGAGACACTATGCTGAAAAACAGGGAGCTCAAAAAATAGCAGTTAAGAGCTTGGTGCTGGGAATCAGATTCTTCTGAGCCTGAGTCCTGCCTTGGCCTCTTGCAAGTCACACTGTGCACCCTGGAGAAAGACCCTTCTATGTCTTAAAACGGACATGATGATGGCAGTACTTTCTTCGAATCACTGATGCGGAGATTGCAAAAACACACAGAAAGCGTGGGATAAATGGCTGAGTGGTGGCAATTTAAGCATCCGCCTGTCGCAGCAGCCTGGCTCCATCGCCAGCACAGAGTGGTTAGCAAATGAAAGCTTTTTAATGACTGGTCATTTTCAATGTCCCACAGGATCTACACACACACCAAAATAAATAAAAATAAAAATGAGTCTCATAGAATTGTGGAGGCGTTGTAAAAATCTAATTTCCCTATATTCGACCCTGGGAATATAACACTTTGAATATTTCTCCTAGACTAATTATGACACTAGTTATAACTCTAATTATAACTCTAGATTTGCTTTAAAAAATAATGAACAAAACCAAAAAATATGATATTGAGTTTTTTGGTTTGTTCATTTGTTTTTTGTAGTACAGGGGATTGACTCCAGGGAAATTCTACTCAGAATAGAGGAATAAATCCAGCCTTATTTTATTTTTTACTTTGAAAAGGGGCTCTTCAAGTGGCAGAGAGTCTTGCTAAGCTGCCGAGGCTGGCCTCAAACCTGCGATCCTCCTGCCTCAGCCTTCCAAGTACCTCATTACAGATGTAAGCCACAATGCCAGGTTCAATGTCTGAGATTTAATTCTGTTTTTTTCCATGGCCAAGTCAGCTATTTGACCTGGGACGAGTATTACCATCTAGAAAATGGGCTAACTAACCTTTTGCTTCTTATTTACCGGGTTGCTGTAAAAGTCAGCTACGATGAAATGGAGAAATTCTGTAAAAGCATAAAGCACTTGAATAATGTAAGATACTATGAATTTTAATAGAAATTTGTACAGGTAATCTACTGGATGGATGGAAATGCAGTCACAAGTGTTAAGAGTCTCAGAAGAGACCAGTATTTCTCTTCCCCCAGAACATTTTTGAATGTGAGATGATTTACATCTTTCAAATACATGGATATGTAAGTATATACATATGTAAACATATTTATACAATATTTATACATATATAAGTGTATACACAGCCAGGTGTAGTGGTGCATGTCTATAGTCCTAGTACCTGGCAGGTTGAGACAGGAGGATTGCAGGTTTGTGGCCAAACTCAGCAAACCTATGAGGCTCTCCACAGCTTAGTGAGACCCTATTTTAAAAACAATACAATAGGGCTGGGGTTTACCTCAGAGATAGAATGCCTCTGAGTTCAGTCTCCAATACCACATACATAAATAATGATAAGTATATATGCATATATATATATGATACATATATAAGATCTTGACATGTAAGATATAAAATGAGATATTCTGTCTTTTTACATTCTTTAGCCAAGGTCTTAATAAAATAATTAACTGTATTTACAATCAACTCTAATGGCATCAGATCATTTAAAAAAAAAAAAAAAAAAAAGGCTAGTTGGTGTGGTGGTGCACACCTATCATCCCAGTACTCCAGTATTCGAGAAGCTGAGAGACAAGAGGATCACAGGTTCAAGAACAGCGGTCAGCAACTTAGTGAGACACTCAGCAACCTAGCAAGACCTTATTTCAAAAAAAAAAAAAAAAAAGAGCTGGGGATGTAGCTCAGAGGTAGAGGGTTTAATCACCAGTAAACACACACACACACACACACACACGCACACACACACGCCATATTCCTCTTACCCACTTGTGTTCTCTTCCAGTGGGGAATACATCCCTTAGCCTTGGAAACACAATGCCCCCCATCGGGATGGTACCAATGAATCCCTGACCTATTTCCTTAGTCTTTTTCTAGCAGATACAGCTATGCCAAAAAAGAGAAATGCCCCCTCCAGAGACCCAAATGTCCAGGTTTCTGTGACATTCAGCTGCTAGGCTGTCTTTGGAAAATCACGTCCCAGGCAAGACACCTCCAATCCCTGGCTTGAGAATGGCCACTGCCACAAAAGCTTCTGTTGGGGGCGGGGGAGCTTCTGCAAAAAACCGCAAACCCATCACCACAGAAGCTGCCTTCTGACCTCTCCCCTCTTCTCTCAGTGCTCATCTTGGAAGTGCAAGAGAATGCACACCTTTCCTTTTTGATTTGGGGATTGAATCCAGAGATATCCTACCCCCGAGCTGCATCCTAGCCTTTTTTTTTTTTTTCTGTTATTATTTTTCTAAAAAATTTTGAAACAGGGCCTCGCTAAGTTGCAAGGGCTGGTCTCAAATCTGCCGTCCTCCTGTCTCAGCCTCCCAAGTACTGGGATGACAGGGTGTATGACCACGCCTGGCTGTGGACAATTTTTTCTTCATTTGAAGTGTGGGGCCTCAGCTGCATTCTTCTCTGAGCAAGAGTCTAACCTCCCTGGGGCATTGGGACAGGCAGAGAAAAGGGGAGAAAAAAGAAAAGACGGTGAAGATGCTCAGAGTGCAAATATACGGATTCCCTGTTTTGCATGAATTTGAGCGATCCAGGCTTTCCCCTGACTGACTCACGCGGCGTCAATTCGAAGCCTGCAAGGCATGCTGGGTATTCTTCATGAACCTTCCAGATCTGGAGTCATCCTCCATGGTCCTCCAACCTGCTCTGACCACTCTGACCTCACGCTTGCCCTTGGACCCTGGCTGCTCCCGCCACTCTGGAGGAGGAGCAACAATCCTTGGAGCACTGCAGTGTGAGTGACACAGCAGCTCTGTTCCTCTTCCAGATCCACGGGGGCTATCAGCCAGCCCTTCCCCCAAAGAAGTGCTCTCATATCTTCCCAGTAGCTTCTGCCTCGCACAGTCTAGGAAGAAGGACAGGAACAAGTCCAGGGTGCTTCAGCAACCCCTTGGATCTGTCCCTTAACATCCTTAAGTAAGAAGTGATCCCACCAGGCATGGTGGTGCACACCTGTCATCCCAGTACTTAGGAGGCTGAGGCAGGAGGATCACAGGTTTGAGGCCAGCCTCAGCAATTTAGCAAGGCCCTCTGCAACTTTAGGGAGACCCTGTTTCCAAATAAAAAATAAAATAGAACTGGGGTGTAGCCCAGGGGTAGAATGCCCCTGGGTTCAATCCCCAGTACCAATAAAATAAAATAAAAATAGAGGCTCTTTCCTTAAACTCCCTTCTACTGACCCTTGGGAGTAAAATCTAAACATAAGAACAGACCAAAAGGAAGGCCACAGAAGGTTAGAGTTTACCCAGAGATGATGCCAAAATGTGAATTCTTCAAGAACACCAGAGGGACACGCCATTCAGTTGTGACAAGCGGTGTTCTCTGTCACCTGGGCATTTAGGGACATGGATTTTAGAAGACTACATTGTTTCAATGTAAGTCAGAAATGGGGATAGCTAGGATCTTCTATTTGTGCACACAGGCTGAAATTTTTTTCTAAAACATTCTTGACTCAAAACAAAACATATTCAGGTTGAATTCATTCCAAGGGACATTGTTTGGGATCCTAAATAGACTTATGGTGCCTCTTCTTCAGGAAAAAAAGAGAGAGAGAAAGAGTTTTTCATTGTCCTGCACAAATGAAACAAAAACAGACTGAAATTCTTCTATAGCTTTTTCTTCTTTTTTGGGGGGGGAGGATATTCCAGATTGAATCCAGGGACATTCTACCTCCAAGATACAGTCCCAGCCCTTTTTATTTTTAATTTTGAAACACGGTCTCACTAAGTTGCTGAGGGTCTCCAGGTTGCTGAGGTTGGCTTCAAACCTGTGATTCTCTTGTCTCAGCCTCCCAAGTACTGAGATTATAGGCATGTGCCACAATGCCCAGCTCTAAAGACTTTCTTACACAGTAATTGAGTCCCCAAACACCTCTTCCTCCCTCACTGGGCATCTCAAGTTAGAACAGAGAAACATCCAGAACTCACGAATCACAGGAATCTTGATACCTGGGCCTGTTCTCAATCAAATAAAATCATTTCATTTCAGCGTGGCTTACTCCATTCATCTGCAAAATCAGTATAATGACTTCTTTCCTACCATCTTCACAGAGGCATTTGGTTGAAAAATGAAATTATACACAGTAAATGAAATGTGCATTGGAGATCTTCGGAGAATAAAATGCTATTTAAGCCAAAGGGATTAGCAAGAAAAACCTAAGAGGTTTGCCAAAGCTACTGCTCTTCCTCCCTCCTCCCGCCTCCCTCCTCCTCCTCCTTTTTTTCCAACCACATTTCATGACACCAAGGTCACCATGAGTCAATGTCTCAGGCAAACAAGATGTTATGGAAAACCTACCCTGAAATAACAAAGTGGATGTCAATCTTGGCGGTACATTACAATCTTCTAGAAACGTTTCATTTTTCCATCTGTGGGACTGGGGATTTAACCCAGGATCATTCGACCACCAAGCTATACCCCCAGACCTATTTTATTTTTATTGTGAAACAGGGTCATACTAAGTCATGGAGAGCCTCACTAAGTTGCTGAGGCTGACTTCAAACCTGTGATCCTCCTGTCTCAGCCTTCCAAATCCTGGGATGACAGGCATTTGCCACCATGCCCGGCTTTCTAGAAGCTTTTAAAAATTCAGATGCATAGCCAGGTGTGGTGGTACACGTTTGTCATCCCAGTACTTGGGAGGTTGAGACAGGAGGATGGTAGGTTTGAAGTCAGCCTCAACAACTTAGTGAGGCTCTCAGCAACTAAATGAGACCCTGTTTCCAAATAAAAAAAATAAAAAGTAGGTCTGGGGGTGTCACTCAGAGGTAGAAGACCCCTGGATTCCATAACCAGTACCACACACACACACACACACACACACACACACACACATGCACACACACATACACACACACACACACATATTCAGGTGTGTGGTTACCACTCCAAGAGTTTCTGATTGGACTGATCTAGGATGATAGTTTTAAGAAGATCTAAAGGTAATCCTAATTTCAGCCAAGCCTCAGAACCACTACCTATGGGATCTTTCAAACATGGGACGCAGTTAGTATTCATATATGTGCACATGATATAAGTATCAACAGTTTTCCCTTTGATAGTACTAAGCACACCTTATTCACACGTATGGGATACACATGGATACCTCTATCTCTCTATCTTTATCCATTCACATACTGAACATGGTATGGAAGAACAATGGTCATTGTAATAAAAATCCAGAACTGACTGAACACCTAATAAGTGCTACTACGCTGTCTGCAGAGACTGTTCTGTATAACGCTCACCAATAATACACATGAGCTAGGTACAGATATTATCCATGCTTCCATAGAAGAAACCAATTGTAAAAAGGTCAAAATGGCAGCCAAGGCCACACATCGACAAGCTAGCTGACTCCGATTTTGAACCTCGGCAGCCCAACTACAAAGCCGGTGCATTTAACCACTACACCAATCTGATTTCCACTGTGCCAGACGATGCCATAAGGGTTTATGAGATGCATCAAATGGAACACACGCCTTCATAGAGTTTATGAACTGAGAACAGAATTGCACAGTAAAATTCATAGACTGTGGAGGAAGCTGGTGGGATGGCAGCCATGGGGTTAGGAAGAGGTGACTAAGGAGATGGGCACTGACAGTCATCGGGAGACAGGAGGATCACAGGTTGGAGGCCAGCTTTGGGAACCTGGTGAGACCCTCAGCAACTTAGAAAGATCTTTATTCAGAATAAAAAGGGGCTGGAGGTTACAACTTGGAGGTAGAATGCCCCTGGGTTCAATCTTGAGTACCAAAAACTTTTTTTTTTTAGAAAAAGGCTAAAAAGAAGGGGGAGGAGGAAGAGAATGAGGAGGAAGAGGAGAAGAGGATGAGGAAGAGAATGAGGAGGAGAGGAAGAGGAGGAGGAAGAGGAGGCGGCACTGATTACTTTGCTGAGCTCCTACTTCTGAAACTACAGAGGAAATATGATGTACCCAAACATCAAAAGGGAGAATGTGAAAGAATATTTATATATTTATATATTTGCCCAATTAAATAAGTGTATTATTATCATTACATGCCAACATCATTTGAATTGAATATTGATACCCAGCTCAAATTTACCAAAATGTCAGTTCAAGGAGCAACATAGGAGTTTTGAAGGATTCATCTTCCCTTAAACTCCATTTCCGTTTCTTACTGAGATCACCTTCACACACACACACACACACACACACACACACACACACACACACACACACTAATAAGTGGCCTTTCAGAGAGATATGCAAGTGGTATTCTTTCAGTAGGAGGGAATTCGGTGAAAACGAAATGAACATTGGTTAGAGACAAATTCCAAAAATCAAACCCAGAATACGCCTCTTTGTGTTTTTCTTCTCTAAACACAAAGGGGGAAGGTAAAGCAGGATCATTTTTTAGCCACCACACATAAAATCTCAATTAGTTATGGTCTATTTGTGCACTGACTAAAAACATTCGTTAACAAAACAGAATTTTCTAGTTTACTGGATAAATATACCAGGAGAAATTGCAGAATAAAGCTTGGTTGCCAGGCAACCGTAGCCCTACTCCCCGGCTTGAGATCCATCCAGCTCATTTATCAAGCTTCCTACCCCAGTGCTAGAGAATTCCAACCAATTTGTTTCTTGGGAAAATTATAGTGACTTTCGGTAACACAATACCACTTTTATTCTCCAAAGATAAACTTAGATGTCCCCTGGTTGAAAGGGACATGTTAATTCATTATTCTCTCCATGGTGCTAATGAGAAAGCTATAATTAACTAACTACACTATTGCAACGCACGCAAAATAAAACTGCAGTAATTAGTAATGTTTAAGGTGTTAACCGGCCTCCAAAATTAGAAAATACAGAATCTCTCTGCCAATGAAGACGTACAGAAAGGAGAAAGCAGTGTATCTAATTAAATTGAGAATTGTTTCCAGTTTGTCCCAAGGGGAGGAAGGAACGTACATTCCCAAATCGTGAGAGATTTCACTTTAACAGCTGAGAAACTGGCTCCAAGCCAATTCTACTTGCAGGTAGACATAAAACGCTGGTGACTCGTGTCATCTTTTCTTGCAAAGAACGCTGAGCACCATATTTTTTTTCCCAGGGATGAATAGAACAGTGTAGTATGGGTTCGCTCATTAGCTGTGTTAACTTAGCATATTGTATGTAAATCACCATAATAATTGCATTCGCCTCAGACTGAATTAGTCAGAATGAAGCTGTAATCAAAATGTTCATAATTGAAAATATAGGCTTGGTTTGGAAAAAATAACAATGAACGCTGATTGGATGGGATAATACAGTTCATGGCTGAGAACAGCCTCACACGGAGACAACAACATCCTCTTAATGATACCTTTGTATGCTAATTCGCTCCCCAAATTCAGGGTACGACACCTTCGGATCTGTCCTGTCCCGCTAATGTCTCCTTTGTCCGAGGCCTAACTCAAGTTTTCCAAGTGTACTGCGACCTAGATTTTAAAGGCAAACACGCAATGTCGAGAAGCTGAATTTTTGTTTCTAAAATACATCAGACTTGATTGCACTGTTGGCTGTCATAAATCAAAGGGCAAAATAATTCCCAATAAATAGAGTACTGAACGCCAAAGCTCCTGGGAAAGGATATGTAAATGGTGACACGCATGTCACACAAGCTGTCACACCAACTCCTCAAGGTACCTTGTAAAGACGGCGGATTCACGGGGAAGAAGAGAGTGTCTCGAAAGTCAAACTCGAAGCAAGACTCTATACCTGCACAGAGACCCACAGGATGCCCTGTCGGTCATTCCTTCCATTCTGCATCATTAGTTCCCCTCTATTACTTTATCTCCTTTTATCAGTCAAAAGTTCTAGCATCACACATCCATCTGGATCATTCCCCGTGTTTAAGTCTCCCGAAAAGTAAATCAGGCGAAATCATTTCAACAAAACCACTGGAGGTCAATCTCCTATCTCCGACAATTTCAGAAGTCACTATAAAACTGGGCTTCTATCCAGCAAATTTTTTTTTTTCCTAAATGAAGTTTCTTTTATAAAAGTCAATCAGGATCTTTGTGATGATGTTATCTGTCTGGCTCAATGGTACCAAGTCTGTCAAGACAAGCCTTAGCAAGTAGTTAGCAAGTAGTTCCGTTTTTGGTTGTTTTTTGTTTGTTTGTTTTTGGGTTTTTTTTGTTTGTTTGTTTGCTTGCTTTTGGTGGTACTGGGTATGGAACCTAGGGGCATTCTACCTCTGAGCTACAGGCCCAGCCCTACTTTTTTTTTTTTTTTTTTTTAATGTTGAAACAGGGTCTCACTAAGTTGCTGAGGGCCTCACTAACTTGTTGAGGCTGACCTCCAACCTGAGATCCTCCTATTTCAGCCCCCCAAGTTGTGGGATTATAAATGTGGGCCACTGCACCTAGCTAGCAAATGGTTTTCAAAAATGTCTTTAAAGCCAGCTCATTTATTGGGATGTACTAACTTTAAAGTACTATATACAAGGTATAATATCAATTCCTGTCAGATATGCAAATAGATCCACAACCTGTACGATTTGCTCATCAACAGGTAAGTTAAAACACCTATACAGTTACGGGCTATTGATGAACATCTATACTTTTTACTTTAAAGGAAGGAACTCATTACTCTAAGCGTAACAGAAAGCAACCTGGAAAATAAATATTAATCATCATGATTCTGCACTTGTGCAGGTAGGTCCCTACAAACATGCCCTGAAAGATGTTACTTTTTATTTTCATTCTTATTTTGCTTTTGTTAATTTTGTTTTTGTGGTACTGCAGATTGAACCCTGAGGCATTCTACCTCTGAGCTACACCTGCAGTCCTTTTTGTTTTTTCATTTTGAAACAGAGTCTCACTAAGTTGCAGAGGCCCTCTCTAGGTTGCTGAGGCTGGCTGCCACCCTGCAATCCTCCTGTCCCAGCCTCCAAAGGACTAGGAATACAAGAGTGTACCACCATGCCTGGCTTGAAAGAGATCTTAATAAGCAGCTACAGTCAATATTCACACCTGCCTAGTAATAATTATCTGTCTGCATTTATTCAAAAACTATATTCAAGTGCTCTCAAGGAGTGGCTATATACCACACTCTGCCATTACTAGAGATAAATTCGCCTGAGTACCTCAGGCCATAAAATGGAAAGGTAAGCCATCCATTCGACTCTAGAATCAAGTTAAATTATGGAAGCCACACCACAGTCTGTCATCAAGAGACCAAAGTTAAGACAAACTCAGCTGCATGATCAGCAGGCGAAAGAGAAAATACAAAACCTTACACACAAATTTTCAGAATAAACCTATTTTCCTGCTGATAAGAGTGTTCCCAAATAGCTTTCTCATCTTCTCTCTCAATGGACTTGTCTGGCAACCAGTCAGTTTATCTCTTCCAATCTGATGCAAGCTAGAGTTTTGCAAGAGTTGGGCTGGGCAGTAATAAGATTGATACTAATCGAGATTATTCTTTACAACTAAAAAACACAATTTTGCCTTCAAAAAAGGTGTAGAGAGCCAGGCCTGCTGGCAAACGCCTGTCATCCCAGTACTTGGGAGGCTGAGACAGGAGGATCACAGGTTCAAGACCAGCCTCAACAACTTAGTGAGACCCTGTTTCGAAATAAAAAATAAAAAGGGCTGGGGGTATAGCCCAGAGGTAAAATGTCCCTGGGTTCAATCCCAGTACAAAAAAAAAAGTACAGATATATCATGTCTAATTAACTGGAAATGAGAATACACCATATCTAATTAACACAATGACTAATTAATAATTAATATTGAAAATAATGCCATCAATAGCTAACTTCGGAGTGTTTTAACATGCATCAGACACAGAGTTAAACTGTCCGTTTAGATGATCTGCTTCTAGTCTTGCGACGACCCAATGTGCAATGCACTGAGCGCATCCCTCCCAGTGAGTCGGGGAAACGGAGGCACAGGGTAGCTAAGCGGCTCTTCCAAGTCACACCTCACATGGCGAGTGGCGCTGGAACCAGGACCCACGTGGCCTGCCCAGGTGCTTCCTCAGTTGCCCACCTCCTCGAGCACGCGCAAACCCCTCCCAGCTGCGCGCGCGCCCTAGCGGGAGCGCCCCACCGTGCACGTGCACGCGCACGCGCGCCTGGCCCGGCAGCCCCTTGCAGACTGAGCCGAGCCCCAGAGCCCTTCCTGGGCTGAACCTAGGCTTCGCCAACCACCGACAGTGCGTAAGCACACCTGCTTTCGCGGCTGACCTGCCACCATCTGCTGGGCCGGGGACCGTCCATCCACCCCGCGCCCCTCCCGGTGCACCACCCCGGGCACCGGACCTGGGCCCCTGGGGCCACCGGTTCTCTGCCCACCACCCCGGCTTTTCTCACCAATTCCTCAGCTCCTGGCTCAGCAAGTGCAGCGCACAGAGGCTGGCGTGCCCAGCCTAGTGGCTCACCAATCCCTGCTCTTCAAATTAATCACTTTCTCCGTGCTTTTTCCCCACGCACACTCTCACTCCAAAAAAAAAAAAAAAAAAAAAAAAGGAAAAAAGAGAAAAGCACAAAGAGAGAGGGAAAGGACCATCCGTGACTGGCATCTCTAGCTCCCGGCTCCTCCGCTACCAGGGCGCCATGGCAACCGAGCCCCTGGCCTGCCCCGCGCCCCGCGCCCCGCGGTGGTCCAGGGAGGTGGAGCGCCGGCGCCTCCCGGTTTTCTCATCCCACCCCCCCATTCCAGGCTGGAGACCCCCCATTCCAGGCTGGCGACATTTATAGAACCCCAGGGAGATCCCGAATCCACTCCTGAGAATAGAACCAAGATAGGGATTTTTTTTTGGGGGGGGGGTAGAGATCAGAGACCAATATCTGAAAGCTGGGCAATGGGGAGAGAGGCGGATACTGATCTCAAACCCTGCTGAATCTTGGACCCCCCCCCACCTGGGAGACAGCTGGAATCCACGGAGGTGTGGGGGGGTCCTCTCTAGAAAGTGGGGAGCAGTAAGGGGGGGGAGGCTGGACACTGTCAACCTGCTGGTGGCCGGCAGGAGGAAGAAGGGGCTGGGGAACTCGGGGACCCTGCTTAATTGCACCCTACCTCCGGAACCCAGCCTCAGCCGCCCGAAGCGGGGCTCAGAAAGGCGGTTTCTCTTCCCAGGTGAAGGCTGGGGGGGCCTGGATCACTCCCATTTGGGGCGAGCGCTGAGCCCATGATTAAACCCCATTTCCCTTCCATAATGGGAAGCAAACCCTTAATCCTCGGCGCCTCTCCCCAAAGAGTTGGCTGATGGGCGCAGCGGGAGAGGCTCCCGGGGCTTGCGGCTTGCAAATCCCACACACCTGAGTCTCCTCGGGCCGGCCGGCGCCCGCAGATCACGCCCGTCCCTTCCTCCCGGAAACTTCTCTCCCAAGCTGGGCTGGCGAGCGGAGCTGGAGCCGAGCTAGCGGCCGGGCAGACCCTGGAGTTTCTGGCAGCGGAACCTCTGCGCCCGCCCGGCGCCCACGGAGATTCCGCCTGCCCCTGCTGCCGGGGGCTCTGCTCTCCGGCAGGCTGGACCTGTTCTGGCGTGCAAGCGGATCCACGCCCTCCTGCCGGAGACTGGCTCCCGCCTCTCCTCCTGGCTGGCTGGGCTTGCTGCCACCCCTCACCCACACCGCGTTTTCCCTTTCCCTTAGCACACTCCCTCGGGACAGAGAGAGAGGGACCAGCCTAAGACTTTCTTTTTTCTTTCTTTCTTTCATGCAAAGCGAAGGGTTGCACAGAAACTTTGCTGGTGATTTATTACATCTCCAGGTGGACAGAGGTAGGATCCCTGCCCCCCCCCCTTTTAAAAAATCTGCAAAAGAGAAATGTAAAAGAAATCGCTGCCCTCACCCAGAGGACTCTCGGTTCATATTCTGAACACGGGTTGCCAATCTGGTTTCCCCTCTCGACTGCACCCTAGCAGGGTGTGATCCCACACGCCTATTAAAATTGTCTCCCTGGCTTCCCTTCCTCGATTCGCGGAGGCTGCTCCTGAACTGACAAAAGGTGCTGCTAACACCCTCCGCCTGTCAAACCAGGGCGTGCATGGATTTAGAGACCATCCACCGTTACTGTGGGTTTTAAATTGTGCCCGAATACTTAGTCGATGTTCGCCATGCTGTTTTATAAGGATCTTCCTGTGTACGCTCTATTAATTCAGTATTAGAGAAGAAAGAAAGCCTTGCGTGCTTATATCCAATGCAAAAAACCAGTTGCACTGACAAACAGAAATATTTATTTCAGGATCCCAAATATGGAAAAGTTACAGGCTTTGGCACCACAACCAATATTTATGGATCCTTTTAATTTTCTTCCCTGCCATGATGGCATTTTCCAAAATATCCACACACTAGCTGCTTAAAAAAAAAAAAAAAACAAATTCTGGTGTCACCAGACATGGTGTGCATGCCTGTCATCTGAGTACTTGGGAGACTGAAACAGGAGGATTGCAGGTTCAAGGCCAGCCTCAGCAATTTAGTGAGACCCTGTTTCTAAATAAAAAAGAAAGAAAGGGCGAGGGTATAGCTCTAAGGTAGAATGCCCTGGGTTTAATCCTCATTACCAAAAAAGAAAAATAAATAAATAAAAGTTAAAAAGTAAAAATAATTCTCCAGAAGTAGAGCCCAATTTGAGGGAAATCTAAAAAAATCTTGAAAAGGAATTGAATTATTATGAGCCTAAGAAAACTCAGTGTAATATAGGCAACTATAAAGCAATGAAAAAAATGTCAGAATATGAATGAGAAATCCATCAAAGAGATAGAAATAATAAAAAAAGAACCAATCAGAAATCTTGGACGGAAAACTTGAATCAATAAAATAAAAAAAAAAAAAATACAATGAGCCGGGCGTGGTGGCGCACGCTTGTAATCCCAGCATTCCGGAGGCTGAGACCGGAGGATCCGGGTTCGCGGCCAGCCTCAGCTACCTAGTGAGGCATTCCACAACTTAGTGAGACCAGGTTTCAAAATAAAGTAAAAAAATAGGGCTGGGGGTATAGCTCGGAGGTAGAATGCCCCTGAGTTCAATCCCCAGTACCACACACACACACACAAAAAAAAATACAATGGAGATCTGGGTGCAGTGGCACATGCCTGTCATCCTAGCACTTAGGAGGCTGAGACAGGAGGATCACAGGCCTGAGGTCAGCCTTAACAACTTAGTGAAACTCTCAGCAACCTAGGAAAACATGATATTCCAAATTAAAAAATAAAAAAGGAAATGGGCATGGTGGTGAATACTTGCAATCCCAGTACTTGAGAGGCTAAGACAGGAGGATCGCCAGTTAGAGGCCAGCCTCAGCAATTTAGTGAGGCCTTCTGCAAATTAGTGAAACACTGTTTCAAAATAAAAAAGTGGCCGGGCATGGTGGCCCATGCTTGTAATCCCAGTACTTGGGAGGCTGAGATAGGATGATCACAGGTTCAAGGACAGCCTCAGCAAGTAGTGAGACTCTCATCAGCTTAGTCAGACTCTGTTTCCAAATAAGAAATAAAATCCGGCTGGGGTGTAGCTTGAGGGTAGAATGCCTCTGGGTTCAATCCCCAATACCACAACAAAACAAACAAAAAAAGTAAATAAAAAAGTAAAATAGAACTGGGGGTGTAGCTCAGAGGTAGAATACCCCTGGGTGTCCAATTTCTAACACCACACACATACATAAATAAATAAATAAATAAATAAATAAATAAATAAATAAATAAATAAATAAATAAATTCATCCATCCATCCATCCATCCATCCATCCATCCATCCATTCATTCATTCAACAAGCTGGGAGTGTAGCTCAGGGGAAGAATGCCCCTGGGTTCAATCCCCAGGACCAAAGTAAAATAAAAAATAAATAAATAAAAAAGCCTATGGCCTTGAAGTCCTCTTTGACGGTAACTGGCTTATTGACTTCTAATTTTCCCTCCGCTGAGACTGAGATTGATCTGACAGCCTCACTTTGTTCTTGCAGAGCGTGTAAAACAAGGAAGACATTTAGAGCGCTCCCCTCCTCTCGGAGCTGGCCAAGGCTCTGGGGAAGGCCAGAGGGGAGGGACTCCGGCTGGATTCTGCCTTGGAAGCCACTGAATCAAATATTCCGAGGATGAATCCACGGAGCCGCACGTTTCCACAAGTGCTCACCTCGGGGCTTGGTGCTGCCGGGACTGGCGTGGGCACAGTGCCTGCGGAGCGCCCTGGTACACCAGGAGAGCAGGGCAGGCAGGGTTTGTCCTTAGCTGAAACCGTGCTGCTGCACAGATTTCTTGGCTGGAGGCACCATTATTCATGTTTTCCAAAGTCGGAACAAAGAATATTGAATGGAACTCCAACAAGCAAAATAGTGTGCTGGGAGGAAGCTATTTCCAAGGTGGAGGAGCCGCCAGAGAACACAGAGCCGAGCTGGACTCGGAGGTTCTGGGGTAGTTCCCACTGGGCGAGACCAAGACTGCATTTGGGGGGTGGGGCGATGGTGGCGCACGTCTGTCATCCTAGTACTTGGGAGGCTGAGACAGGAGGATCTCAGGTTTGAGGACAGCCTCAGCAAGGGAGGGAGACCCTGTTTCAAAAGGAACAATAAAATAGGGCTGGAGGTGTAGCTGTGAAGTAGAATTCCCCTGGTTTCAATCAGCAAACACCCGTCCCACCCTCCACCCAAAACAGACTGCATTTTGGCTAGAACAACAGAATATTCTTTGACATAATTCTTTCCTTAGCTGTGACTTGTTTGCCTGACATTAAAGTCATTAGTGTGTGTGTGTGTTATGCATGGAGAGACTATATTTTTTTATTTATTTTTTGTCTGTGTAGTGCTGGGGTTGAACCAAGGGGCATTCTGAGTTACACCCCAGCCCTATTTTATTTTGAAAAAGGGTCTCAGCCAGGTGTAGTAGTGCACACCTGTAATCCCGGTACTTAGGAAGCTGAGACAGAAGGATCACAGGTTCAAGGCCAACCTCAGCAATTTAGGGAGACCCAGTTTCAAAATTAAAAATAGAGCTGGGGTGTAGCTCAGAGGTAGAATGCCCCTGGGTTCAATTCCCAGTAACACACACACACACACACACACACACACACACACACACACACACAGTAAAAGAAAGAAAAAGAAAAGAAACAGGATCTCTTTAAGTTGCAGAGAGCTCTGCTAAATTCTAGGGCTGGCTTAGAACTTGCGATTCTCCTGTCTCAGCCTCCCAAGTACCGGGATTATCGGCTTGTGCCTGCTTACTTTAGGTGTTGGAGTATAATAGAAAAACTCAGTACATAAGACCCATTTC
The DNA here is from genome assembly GCA_004027655.1 of Graphiurus murinus. Taxonomy (NCBI): domain Eukaryota; kingdom Metazoa; phylum Chordata; class Mammalia; order Rodentia; family Gliridae; genus Graphiurus; species Graphiurus murinus. The sequence goes on from PVLC010003093.1 coordinate 74,715, forward strand.
TTCTTCTAAAATCAAACATCCCAGAATATATTAGATGATTCCAAGACACAATACCCCAAACACAAAGATGAAGTAACAGTTCTTAAATATGGTTTTTGTTCATTTGCATACCTCTGAGCCCCTGGCACCAAGTAGGATTGTGGAGATAATAGTTACCTGTGGCTTCCTAAGAATGGTAATTAAGTCGGTGAATATGTAATGCATTTCACTCCAGGCAAAGAAACTCTAAGAAAGAAAGGAGGAAGGGAGGGGAAAGGGTAAGAAAAGGAAGGAAATGTGGAAGGAAGGGATGGAAGAAAGGGATGGAAGGAGGGAAGGCAAGAAGAAGAAAAGAAGCCAGCAGATGATGAACCAAGAAGGAAAATCAGTATTTGTTTCAAGACATGTACGGGGAACCAGAGGACTTTTGCTTCCACATCCAAGAAACTGCACATCAGCTGGGCATGGTGGCGCACGCTTGTAATGCCAGTATTTGGGAGGCTGAGAAAGGAGGATCCGGGTTCGAGGCCAGCCTCAGCTACCTAGTGAGGCACTCTGCAACTTAGTGAGACCCTGTTTCAAAATAAAGAATAAAAAATAGGGCTGGGGGTATAGCTCGGAGGTAGAATGCCCCTGAGTTCAATCCCCAGTACCACAAAAAAACAAAACAACAACAACAACAAAAACCCACAAAACTGCACATCTAGCATCTTCATGGATCGGCTCAGTTTTTAATTTTTAAATCCATTTATTTATTTATTGAAACTGGGGATTGAACCCAGGAGCATTCTCCCTCTAAGCTATATACCCCCAGCCCTTTTTATTTTAAAACAGGGTCTGGCAAGGTTGCAGGTGGCTGGCCTCTAACCTGCGATCCTCCTGCCTCAGCCTCCCAAGTACAGGGATGACAGGTGTGCACCACCACACCAGGATTCAGATTCTTATTTTTAATACATTATCAAAAGCAGACAAAGAGGCTAGATTTTGCTGGCCTGAGCGATTCATAGCTCTGCTTCCAGAAGGGCTGGATCCAGAGCAGACGGCAGCTTTCAGCCACAGTAGATGTCTGGGAAAGATCCCTTCTGCTGGCTCCCGTTCCACTTCTAACACTTTGTGCAAACCCAACTCCAGCTCTCAATCCTAATCTGTCAGGCACTGCACAGTTGTGCAAAGGTGCTTGAGACAGAGGACGTTCTTATGAGTCACGGGGAAATGCATCACGGGAGCTTTGAAAGGTGTGAATTTCCTCCGGTGGGAAACTGAGCACGGCCCTGTCCAGTACAAAGACTGTTCCTGAGCCACGAATGGAGGGGAGGGACGGGACCTCTTATGAGCAGCAGCAGAAGGTGAGAGAGATAGGGCAGTCAACTGGAAAGAGATAAAAGGTATTAAAGGCTGGGGTATTTCTCGACTTGCTTTGTGCTGATTGATTTACTCCCTATCCTCGGCCGGCACCATCACTTGGTAACATTCCCAGAGCCGGGCCATTTTGCCATTCCCCCTTGCCAAAGCCCAGTCGCTAGCGACATGGCATCATTCCTAGAAAAACTGTTTAGCAGAAGAGCTGGAGTTTTGGAAATGGCAGTGTGGTCTAGCAGTTCCCGGTCGCCACAGATCGACAGGGGTGTTTCTGGCTGTCAGCCTGGGGTTCCACTGAGCAGGGTTCTGAAGAAGCTACCGTGCACCCAAAGCAGCCGCCATCTGCTTAGATGTTCCTAAAGCTAATAGACACCATATTACCACCGCGGACTTCTACGGACAGTCAATAGCCCTCTAACCTGGCCTTTTGTACAAGAACAAAAGGGACATGGATTGAAAACCAAAGGTAATCATTCTGGAACACACAGAAAGAGAAACCAGTATGGCAGGCCAGGGATCATTAAGAAGGGGGATTCTGTGATTCTGCTCTAGGTCATGGAATCAGATACAGGATTTTCACAGCATGAGGTCACTTTAGGGCCCTTAATACCATTATCTTATGTACCCAAGATAATGTGAAATATTATTAAACCCCATGCTTGAAGGCATGCACTGATTACCTATGCAAATTATATTTCCAGCCCCCCAATCAGAAGCAGCTGCAACAGCTCGTTGCTCTCCTATTGGTGGTTTGCTGGAAGCCCTATCCAATCAGTTCTGATCTCAAAGGACCCAGAATTGGGTTATAGGATGATTCCTGTTAAGAAACTCTTTTTGTTGTTGTTATCTTTTTTGTTTTGTTTGCATTCTACCACCAAGCTATACCCCTAGCCCTATTTTATTTTATTTTTATTTATTTCTGTGGTACTAGAGATTGAACCAAGGGACATTCTACAACCAAGCTATACTCTCAATCCTGTTTATTTTTTATTTTGAAACAGGGTCTCACTAAGTTGTGGAAAGCCTCACTAAGTTGCTGAGGTTGGCTTTAAATCTGTGATCCTCCTGTCTCAGCCTCCCAAGTACTGGGATTACAAGTGTGCACCATCACGCCTGGATACTCTATTTTATTTTATTTTTTATTTTGAAGCAAGATCTCACTAAGTTGCTGAGAGTCTTGCTACATTGCTGAGACTGTCCTTAAACCTGGGATCTTCCTGTCTCAGCCTCTCAAATACAGGGATTATAGGTGTGTGCTAACACACTGGGCTAAGGGTGGTATTTTTAAAGGATAGGAATTTCATCTAAGCCTCTCCGTTTCCAACATAATACAAAATATTTTCCATCAGGAAGGAACCTCAGATAGTTTATTCTTCCATAGCTTCTTTTGATGCTTGAGAAGAGTAAAGTGTGGAAATTGTTCCAAACTTCTACAATAGGAGAGTGGCTCAAAAAACAATGATAATCTCCCAATCGCTAATCTTGTATCACATTTCAGAATATAACAAGCTACTTGCCATCTTTAAAGATAATCTTATACGTTCCAATTCTGCTGCAACCGACAAGACAAATACTGAATCCTGAGATAGCGAGTGATACCAGAAAAACGAGGACTGAACCTTGGAGATAAAAAGCCAAAACAAAAGACTGGGTTTATCTTTTTCTCTCATCTCTTTTGTCCAACTGAGTTTAGAAATATGTTTCCCAATCAATAAGTAAAGGAAACATTCTGGAGCAAAAGGAGAAATCAAGTGGGTCTGATTACTATAATAGTTTGTGGCTAGGCTGGACATGGTGGCCCAGGACTGTAATCCTATTGCTAGGGAGGCTAAGAGGGGAGGACCACAGGTTCAAGGCCAGCCTTGGCGATTTAGTAAGGGCCTCAGCAACTTACTGAGACCCTGTTTCAAAGTAAAAAAAATAAAAAATAAAAATAGGGCTGGGAGTGTTGTGCAGAGGAAGAATGCCCCTGGGCTTAATGCCCAGTGCCATAAAAAATGAAACAGCATACAATAAAATAAAATGGTTTGTGGCAGTCACTAGTTGCTTCCCCTCCCCATGTCCCTATTAGTCTGTTCTATTTTTCCTTTTAGGTGCATGGACACCCACCCAAACACTGTATTTTTCAGTCTTTCTTGTGACAAGTTTGAGGGCCAAACTTGTCACAAGAAAGGTTCTCACTAAAGAGCATGAGAACTAGGTGTGGTGGCACTCACCTGTAATCCCAGTACTTGGGACTGAAATAGGAGGATTTCAGGTTTGAGGCCAGCTTCAGCAACTTAGCAAGGCCCTCTGCAATTTAGTGAGACCCTGTTTCAAAGGTAGCTCAGATGCAGAATGCACCCAGGCTCAATCTCCAGTACAAAAAAAAAAAAAATTAAACAAGGAATTGAAAGATCTTGTGTTAGCTTTTCCTCAATATTTAACTCATTATATAGCTATTATATTAAAATTAAATAATAAAGTTGCCTATTTTATTGAAGAGGTTTAAAGATGTACATAAATACCCAGGAATTCTCACTCTAAAATTTTATATACTATAAATTTAACCAGAAATACAGAAAACTCTATATGCCTATTGATATTTGATGATAAAAACCAATTACTAATACATAACATATTTACTAGCTTGGACCATATGAAATTGCTGCTCTTTGACCATTTCTCACTTGCAAAATTGGCAATACCACATTGTTCAAACAATAAATTATTATGTTAATCTTATCATAGAATATCCATAAAATGTTGTTGGAAAATTGATATTCTCCTAAGTCATTCGGAAATACAGATGGTTGTGCCCAAGGGTACCCTAGGTGCTGTAGAAAAAACAGAATTAAGTCCTCCTTTCTAACTGTTTTGGTGCTTTCTTTGTGTTTTCTTTGCCATTCTGCCTCTCTTGGTCTCTAGTGACCACTCCTCCATTCCGTTCTTCTACAAGATTAACTTTTTAGGGTCCACAAGTTAGGGAGAACAGGCAGTATCTGTCTTTTGGTGTCTGGCTAATTTAGATTACCATAATGACCCCCAGTTCCACCCACGTTGCTCCAAATGATGAGATTTCGTTCTTTTGTAGGCCAGAGTAAATACCACCGTGCACACACACCCTATTTCCTTTACCCATTCAGTCACTGATGGACAGCTAAGTCCGCCCCACCTTTTAGCTATTGTGACTAGCACTGCCATAAATGTGTGAATACAAGTATCTTTTTGGTATAATGATTTCATCTCCTTTGGATATAGGTTCTGCACTGGATTTGATGGATCGGATGTTGTCTTCAAAGCTATAGAAGATGAGAAATTCTTTGCAATGTAAAATGACAGACTTCAAGTCACACACCTGTTTGGGACTAAACCTCCTGCAGACAAAACCTTGAAAGTACAGATAAAATGTAATACATAAATCCCTGAAGGTGCCGGCAAGCAGCCCACGATAGGCAGATCCTGAATTAGGTAAAGGGAGGAAGGAACCAGCTGCGAGCAATTTTCCTATTTAGTAGAGTTCCGTGCACGTCAGGACCCAGGTTGCCTACTGGAGGTGGATAAAATAAAGAAAACTTGCAGTTAGTAGCTTGAAGAAACAGAAGATGCAGCTTAGGAAACCAAAACAACTAAAAATGAACAGGGGAGCCAGGCATGGTGGTACATGCTTGTAATCCCAGTACTTGGGAGGCTAAGACTGGAGGATCTGGGTTCTCAGGCAGCCTCAGCTACTTAGTGAGACCCTGTTTGAAAATGTAGCTTGGAGGTAGAATGCCCCTGGGATCAATCCCTAGTACCTAAAAAAAAAAAAAAAAAAACCAGGAAAATTTATCAAGGAGACAACCGGGGACTATGATATGATCTCCAAATTCTATGTATAAATGTTGTCTAGTCTCTGGCTGTCCTCTGATGTAAGCATCAGGAGGAGCTAAAGAAGAAAGAGTTGGAGCCGGGCGTGATGGTGCATGCTTGTAATCCCAGTACTTGGGAGGCTGAGACGGGAGGATCCGGGTTCATGGCCAGCATCAGTTACTTAGCAAGGCTCTCCGCAACTTAGTGAGGCCCTGTTTCAAAATAAAGAATACAAAATAGGGTTGGGGGTGTAGCCCAGAGGTAGGATGACCCTGGGTTTCATCCCCAGTACCACATTTAAAAAAAAAAAACAGGGACTGAAGGTGTAACTCAGAAGTAGAATGCCCCTGCGTACAATTACCAGTACCTAAAATATATATATATATATTGGGACCCCAAATGCATATATTTAAAACTAACCCAGTAGGGTACAGTGCTGCAGGTCTGTAATCCTAGTACTCAGGAGGCTGAGACAGGCGGATAGCAGGTTTGAGGCTAGCCTCAGCAACTGAACAAGATCCTTAGCAACTAAGCAAGACCCTGTTTCAAAACAAAACGAAAAAAAATAGGGCTGGGGGTGTAGCTCAGAGGTAGGTAGAAGGACCCTGGATTCAATCTCCAGTACAAAAAAGAAAATAAGCCTTAATCCACAATGTGATGGTGTTTAGAGGTCGTGAGGTTGAGGCCATTCTTGAACGGATTTAGTGGCCTTATAAAGAGACCCCAGAGAGCTCCTTTGCCCCTTCCTTCCTCTACATGAGGACACAGCGAGAAGATGGTTGCCTAGCAACCGGGAAGCAGGCCCTCATCAGATAATAAATTGGCCAGCACCCTGATGTTGGGCTTCCCAGCCTCTGGAACTAGGAGAAATAAATTTCCAATGTGTTTAAGCCCCACATCCTATGGTATCACGTGAGAGCAACCAGAATGAACTAACAAAACAGGGTCATCTGCATACAGTTCTGCTAAGGTTAACAAAAACTGAATTGAGATTTTAATAACTGTTCACTGCAAGAGACACTGTAGTTTGGCTTCTGCTGTATTTATTGCCAGTTAAGAAAAATAGGAAGCAATATTATTTGAAAAGCAGATTCCAGAATCACTACATTGCTGAGAAAATAATCAGAAATGACTCAATGAATAACTGAAAAAAAAAAAAAAGTGTTCCAGTCTCAGTCAGAATACAATGGCCAGATGCAGCGGTGCACACCTGTCATCCCAGTACTTGAGAGGCCAAGACAGGAGGATCACAGCCTCAGCTACTCTGTGAGGCCCTCAGCATCTTACTGAGACCTTGTTTCAGAAGCAAAAAATAAAAAGGGGTAAGGACGTAGTGCAGAGGTAGAATGCCCCTGGATTCAATCCCCAGTACCAAATGATGATGATGATGACGACGACGACGACGATGATGATGATGATGGTAATAATAATAATAATAATAATAATAATAATAATAATATAATGGACACCACTTGGAGATGACATGGACACTGGACTTAGTAAAAGAGGATTTCAAAACCCAATTATAATTAGTCTCAAGGAAACAAAGGAAGGTATTTTTTAAATAAACTTAAAACTAGGAAGCCTACATGGAGAAACAGAATATCTAAAAAAGAAGCCAAAAAATTGTACTGGGAATCTGAGACAAGAGGATTGTAGGTTCGAGGACAACTTCTGCAAGTAGTGAGACTCTCATCAACCTAGCAAGACCGTGTTTCAAAATAAAAGTTAAAATAGGGCTGAGGGTAGCTCAGAGGTAGAATGCCCCTGGGTTCAATCCCCAGTACCACAAATATATAAATAAGTAAGCTAAATAAATAAATAAATAAAATATCAGCTTAACAGCAATTTGAAGACAACAGAGAAAAGAGCTTAATTATTTGCAGATAGACCCAGAGACATTTTCTAACCTTAAAAACAGAAGCCAGGTATGGTGGCCCATGCCTGTAATTCCAGCACTTAGGAGTCTGAGACAGAAAATTGGGCATAAAAATAGATTGAATAAATATAACTATATATATATATATATATACTTATACTATGTAATATATTCATATTATATTAAATGGATATTATCTTTATAATAAATCTATATCACATAAATATATAACGACAGCAGAAAGTGTGCCAAATTTGGTACAAGTCACAATTTGCAGAGTCAGGAATCTCAGAAGACTGAATATCAAGAAAGCTCATCCGACCAAAGATGGCAGAACAGAGGAAGGCAGCACGTTCTAGTTGCTCTGTGACTCAGAACTGAATCGGTGGGAATACTGTTTCTTGGCAAAAAAAAAGAAAAGCAGTGTGGGCTTAGCAGAAGAAAGGCGGCCTGGACTTAGCCAAATCAGAAGTTGCAAAGAGCAAAGGTCTGAAAAGAGCTCTGTTCTTGTCAGCCGACAGCTGAAGGCACCCAGGAGCCCTTGGTGTACATGGCTGCGCTGTCTCCGCTAGCGCTGACCTAGCGACACAATGTCCACCAGCAAACTGTGACTGAGACAGGCACAGAGACGACTGAGCTCATGGGGTTCAAGTCAGAGGTATCGGTAGGGAGTCCAACACCCTTTCCCTTTGCAATGGATGCTCTGCGTGACCACCAGAAAAACCAAACACTGGGGTGTGTCTAAATTTGGGGTGTAGGCAAGCGTGGTGACGCATGTCCTGTCATCCCAGGACTTGGGAGGCTGAGACAGGAGGATCAGAGGTGCGAGGCTAGCCTCAGCAATTTAGGGAGCCTCTCAGCCACCTAGAGAGACCTGCGTCAAGACAAAAAATTATTTAAAAAAAATAAATAAGGGAGGCTGGGGGTATAGCTTGGGAGTTGAATGCCTCTGGGTTCAATTAATTTTTTTAATTAATTAATTTGCGGTCTAAGCGTTGGAAGGTCATATTTAAAGGCAGGGGAGTCTGCGGGGCCTGCAGGGATTCCTCCACGGAGGGCAGATGGTTGTCCCACCCTGTGAGTGGAACCCATGTGAGGCCCTGTGATCCAGATGCCCAGCAAAGATCTACGTCTGCTCAGATGTTAGGGCTGGTGTGTCATAGCGTGTCCAAAAAAATCTCTCCGGAGTACACACCATCCACCACATTTCAAAGTTCCGGTCAAACTTTGACCCCTGAGTCCGGAACTTCCCATTTAGAACCACAGTCCGGCTGTGGGTGCGTCAATCTATTCCGCCCGGACAAAACTCCGCTCCACAGCACTTTTCATTCCTTCCTACCCTGTGCTGGTGAGCAGGGAAGCTGATACTGCATTTGATCCAGTCTCAGTTCCAGGGGACTCCAGCCAAAAGCACAGCAAGCAACAAAAAAGGAGAAAGGGTTTAAAAAGATTCAATGCTTGTTCTCTCTAAAGCGGGCATAGCCCAAGAAGAAACAAACACGCAAAAAAGGACTGTGTGGCGTATACACTGAATATCGACCCTTGTCCAAAGTACTGACTACCTCAACAGAGAGGATTCTTCCACCAAGAAATCAAATCTACCCCGAAATTCCATCTAACTCCACTTAGAATGGCACTCATTAAGCCAGGCGTGGTGGCACACACCCGTGGTTCCAGTACTTGGGAGGTTGAGGCAGGGGAATGGCAGGTTCGAAGCCAGCTTCAGCAGTGTAGCAAGGCTCTCAGCAACCCAGCAAGACGTGTTTTCAAAGAAGAAATCAAATCAGGATAGAGGTATAGTTCAGTGGTAGAATACCTCTGGATTCAATTCCTAGTATAAAGGAGGAGGAGAAGGAGGAGGAGAAGAAGGAGGAGGAGGAGCTAATAAACACTGGCGCGGATGTAGGGAAATGAGAACTCATATACTACTGATGGAACTATAAATTAGTACAACCAGTATGGAGATCAATACATAGATACCTCAAAAGATTAGGAACAGAACCACCGTATGACCCAGCTATATTACTCCTTGGTGTCTTTCCAAAAGAATTAAAGTTAGAATGCAATAGCAATACATGCATACCCGTGTGTATAACAGCACAGTTCACAATATCCAAACTATGGAACTAACTTAGATGTCCATCAACAGATAAATGGATAAAGAAAATGTGGTGCATATATACACAATGGAATTTTAACTCAGCCATAAAGAACAAAATTATACCATTTGCAGGAAAATGGATGGAACTAGAGAATATTATGCAAAATGTGATCAGCCAAAGTCAAAAAGACAAGTCATATGTTTTCTCCCTTATGTGGATGTAAGAATGAAAATGAGAAATAAGCTGGGTGTGGTGGCACACACTTGTAATCCTGGTACCTGGGAGACTGAGACATGAGGATCACAGGTTCGAGACCAGCTTCAGTAACTGAGTGAGGCGCTCTCTGCAACTTAGTGAGACCCTGTTTCAAAATAAAGAATAAAATGTAGGGTTGGGATGTAGCTCAGAGGTAGAATGCCTCTGAGTTCAATCCCCAGTACCGCAAAAAAAAAATAATAATAAAAGAAAATAAGTAAAAGAAAGAAGAAATAAAAGGGACTTCAGTCAAATAAGGAGAGAAACCAGTAAAATAGTGGAAAGGGATTGAGGGAGGAATTGGAGAGGAACAAATGAGGCTTGAGGAAAGAAACGTTCAAATGATATTATGTCCATACAGGGAGATAACAAATCATTACCAATCTCAATAATATGTACGGGGAGGGAGAAAGGAGGTGTGAGGTAGGATAGGAAGAAAAGACACCAAGTGATGTGTACATTATTTATGTATCACTTTGAATATCACTCTGATGTATAATTATAATGTACCCATAAAAGCATATGAAGAAGAGAGCCCAGGTTAAGTGCATAATCATCAACATGCCAAAAAGACAAAGATAAAAATGAAATGTTGAAAACAGCCAGAGACAAAACAGCGCGCTATACACTGCTTTAGCAAGTTTAAATTGCTGAAGCTGGGCATGGTGGTACATGCCTGTTAACCTAGGACTCTGGAGGCTGAGACAGGAGGATCACAGCGTAGAGGCCAGCCTCAGCAACTTAGTGAGACCCTGTTTCCAAATTAAAAAAATAAAAATAAAAAGGGGCTGGAGGTGTAAGAAAGAAAGAAATAAAGGAAGATTATCACCTTCAGAACTGCACTGTAAAACCCAGTAAAAGTAAGGCTGAAGGGAAATGATACCAGATGGCAACTCAGATCTGTAGAGAGAAATACAGAGCACTAGAAATGGTAAGTATCTGTGTAAATATAAAAACTATTTTTCCTTTCCATTTACTTAAATTATATATCAAAACCAAAGAGGGCTACCTCCTGCTTCCAATGAAACAGAGACAATTTCCCAACTCCGGAGAAAATGCACATTATCACACATACATTAAAATGTCATTTCCTGTATGAAGATGTGTTTCAATAATGCATGTCTCCTAAATAAAAATATATCATCTTTCACAATGCTGATTTCATCTAGTGTTTCATGATTAGCACAGCTAAAGGAGCCTGCAGAGGTTTTACAGAAAGAGCAGCCCAATTAGATTAAAAATGAAAATCTTCTTTTCAGGCCTAAATTTTGTAGCATCTCTCTAGGAAGAAAGAGATCATTAAATTATGATTTAGTTTCAGGGCTCTTTACTGATTAGAGTGCAAAACCCTTCACCATTTGCATTTGAAAACAATGTGAAATAAATATAGCTGGTCCACTTCAAAATGAAAAGAACCACCGGCAATGGTAGCACATACTTGTGATCCCAGTACTTGGGAGGCTGAGATGGGAGGAATGCAGATTGAAGGCCAGCTTCAGCAACTTAATCTAAAATTTATATAAATTTGAATGAATTTCTTTAGAGAAGTAAAGAACAAGTGTCTGTCTAGTATGGTGAGATATGATACTTTTCCATTATGTATAGAAAACTAGAAAAAATAGGTAGAACTAATTAGTTGCTAACTATCTTACAATGTAATTGCTGACAACTAGAAACAATTTTTTTTTTTTTTTTGTGGTACTGGTGATTGAACTCAGGGGCATTTTACCTCCGAGCTATACCCCCAGCCCTATTTTTTATTCTTTATTTTTTTGAAACCGGGTCTCACTAAGTTGCGGAGGGCCTCACTAGGTAGCTGAGGCTGGCTTCGAACCTGGATCCTCCGGTCTCAGCCTCCCGAATGCTGGGATTACAAGCATGCGCCACCACGCCTGGCTTAGAAACAATTATTTTGAATAACAACAACAAAAATTTATGTCATTTCATCTAGTATTGTATCATATCATACGTTATTGTACTTGTTCATTAATGCAAAAGTTATATATTATGGACAGAAAAATTTTAAAGTTTTCATAATGATACATTCAATAATCAATTAATTGTAAAAGTATAATATGTAATGCCTTTCTGTGAGTTTTCAAGGCATTGGATAACAGACTTGTTTAAAGACAGGACATAAACAAATAAAAGTTAGTTTGTTTTATATCTATAATCTTTTTCTTTATGAAGCACATATTTAAAGAATACTATGCTTTTTTATTTTTGTACTGGAGATTGAACTCAGGGGCATTCTACCTCTGAGCTACACCCTCAGTCCTATTTTATTTTTTATTTGGAAACATCACTAAGTCGCTAAGTCTGGCCTGGACCTGTGATCCTCCTGCCTCAAGTACTGGGATGACAGGTGTGCACCACCATACCAAGACTGAACACCATGCTTTTTAATACACAGAAAACTAGCACAAATCTAATATGACAGAAATAAACCAAAGTAATGAGAGACCCCAAAGAAAACTGAATAGCATGTTATGTACTCAAATGCTTCATCTAGTAAACAAATTTATACCTTTATTCCACATGTCTTAAGAAATAAATAGACCTATCAATAAAATATATAGAAAACAATTTTTCCATTAGATGATATTTATTCATTTATGTATTTATTTGGTACTGGGGATTGAATTCAGGGACATTCTACCTCTGAGCTATACCCACAGCCCTATTTTATTTAGAAACAGGTCTTGCTAGGTTGATGAGAATCTTACTATTTTCTGAGGCTGTCCTTGAACCTGCGGTCCTCCTGTCTCAGCCTCCCAGGTACTGGGATTACAGGTATGTGCCATCACGCTCAGCTAGATGATATTTAAATAAAAGGGAAATTAGCTGGGCATGGTGGTGCATGCCTGTGATCCCAGTACTTGGAAGGCTGAGACAGGAGAATTGCAGGTTCGAAGACAGCCTCAGTAACTTAGTGAGATCCTGTTTTGAAATAAAAAATAAAATCAGACAGGGGGTGTAGCTTGGACAGTGAATGGCCCTGGGCTCAGTCCCCAGTACCACATAAATAAATGAATACATAAATAAATGAATGAATGAATGAATGAATGAATAAATAGGAAATCAAGCTTTTATACTCCAATATTTTGTAACCTGGACAATTGATACCATTTAGCATCCTGGACAAATTAAAGCACACCCACACCAAAACTCAGAACAGTAAAAACCTGAAATGTTTCCTAAAATATGTAAAGAAACCTAAATAACAACTTTTGCAAAAACTGAAGATCCAATTGAGCTCATTTCCATTTTGATAAGGCAATATATTCACTCGGGGAAAACTGAAAAGCTCGAGTGACGACTTCTTTCTCGACTCATTTTAATCTCCAATGCTGGTGCCAGATTTCGAAGGTGATAGTTGGCAATTAACTTCTCGAAAAAGTTTGTGAATTAACCGTGACATGTGTTCACACTTGACGAATTACACACATCCATTACAGGAGCTGCGAGAGAAAGGGATTTCCATGCCAACCTTCAAACCCCCAGCAAGAATTTATTCCAGCCATAACTCCACATGGATGACAGGGAAAAGCTACAGAAAAAGGAGGGCTTCACCAAAGGAATTGTTTATACAAGGGTCAGAAGAGATTTCCCGTAAAAATCTCCTTGAAGCCCCAATGGTTTTGTTCTATTTTACACTTACCGTAATAAACTCCTATCCTTTAAGTTATAGAGTTTTCTCACCATCACAAGATGAAAGATAAAAGTTGAAACAGCCCTTTGTAGAATGATCTCAAAGAGAGAAAATACAATATATACCCTGAAATAAGGATTGGGGTTTTGTCCATTTCCTCCTGCCAATGAATTCGCCTGCTTGGGAACTGGTAGTTAAATGGAATTCCAGCCCTGGACAGCATCCTGATTGTGTACTTGGTACTATCTGTAGGTGTGATCTTGTATATTTGCAGAAGATGGATGACTTTGTTTTTGTTCTGGCTTCCCAAAGGGATTTAATGTTAGTGAAAGAACATAGAAAGGGCCCTTTAACAGGGCACTTTTGGTGCATCTCAAAGTTACAAAATATCAAGCCTAAAATGTAAGCTAAAATGGCTTTCCTAAATTAAACAGAAACACCAATTCAAAAAATAATAAAGAAGCTGGGTGTTGTGGTGCATGCCTGTAATCTCAGCACTTGGGAGGCTGAGATAGGAGGATCACAAGTTCGAGGCCAGCCTCAATAACTTAGCGAGACCCTCAGCAACTTAGTGAGACCCTGTTTCAAAATAAAAAATAAAATAGGGCTGGGGGTGTAGCTCAGAGGTAGAACATCCTTGGGTTCAGTCCCCAGTAGCACATTGACAAATTAACTAGTTGATTAAACAGAAAGAAGGAGAAAGGAGAGCCAAAGAAAAGGGGGGAAAACCTATAAATACCACAATACATGCTAAAAGATGCCTCAGCCAGAAAAAATAAGTTTTATATTTTTATTTCACATTCTTTGAAGAAATAGATAACCCTATCAATACAATATGTGCAATTCTGGCATCAAATTGGGAAACTTTCTTAAAGTATTTACTTAAAGAAGGTCATTAAGGCCCGGGCATGGTGACACATGCCTGTAATCCCAGTACTTGGGAGGCTGAGACAGGAGGATCACAGGTTCACAGCCAGCCTCAGAAACGTAGTGGCCCTCCACTACTTCATGAGATCCTGTTTCAAAATAAAAAATAAAAAATAGGGTTGGGGGTATAGCTCAGAGGTAGAATGCCCCTGGGTTCAATCCCCAGTACTGCAAAAATAAATACATAAATAGATAGATAGATAGATAGATAGACAGACAGACAGATAGATAGATAAAAGGGGAGCTGGGGTGTAGCTCAGAGGTAGAATGCCCCTGGGTTCACCCCCAGAATGTATCAATCAATCAAGCAAGCATTTAAAAGGCAACGGGGAACTCTGACTGGTCACATAATTGACAACTAGCTACATTGTGTGAATCTTGGGCTTCACCAGCATTCCTGGGCTTGCAGGTGAAGAATCAGGTAAACTACATTCACTGGGATGCTAAGACAGGAAGACCGCAGGTTCAAAACCAGCCTCAGCAACTTAGTGAGACCCTTTTGCAAAATGAAAAATGGATAGAACACCCCTGGGTTCAATCCCCAGTATCCCCCCCCCAAAATTGCATTAATGATACAGAAACTGCATACAACAATTATAATAAATTGTTCTTATTATCTTAGGAGAAAGGAATAGCCAATTATTGCTACCTGAATAGTTACACGAAACAGATTACAGACACACACACACACACACACACACACACACACACACACACACACAGAGTGCGCATATGATAAACAGTGTCTCTCCTTGAATGAGATGGTGATATATTTTCCAAATATTTGGGATAAACATAACATTAATGTCTCGACATGTCCTCTGTGATTGAAGGAGTGAAATTCCCAGGACCATCCTGAATTCCACAAAGGAACAATAGTTCTTTTCTGTACCCCAAAGTGGAGGGGTTTCCTGTCTTTAGCAGCTAATCCTCACCAACTGGAGTTCTGGGGAGACTTTCAGCTTGGGCCTCTGTGGGATCCCTTTCATCTCAAACACAGCTCCCAGAACCATTCTACCTAGAGGAGGCTCAGGGTGTGGACAGAAGCTGAACATCCTGCCATGAGCCGGGCATGGTGGCGCTCGCCTGTAACCCAGTACCTGGGAGGCTGAGACAGGAGGATCACAGGTTCGAGGCCAGTCTCAGAAACAAGGGGACCCTCTGCAACTTAGCATGACCCTGTTTCAAAATATAAATGAATAAATAAATAAATAAATAAATGAATAAATAAATAAATAAATAGGGCTGTGGGGGTGGTCCAGAGGTAAAATGCCCCTGGGTTCACTCCCCAGTACCCTAACTCCTCCCAAAATCCTCATATTTAACCATGAATTACCCTCTATTTAATGGTAAGGAGACTAATCATGGAACAAAATGATTAAATGGGTGACTCTTCCTAAAAATGAAGCGATCCATAAATTCCCAAATTGTTTGCTGCAAAGAAATTATAGTTCAACAAATGATTAATTGCCAAATATTTTCTCTGTGCCAAAATAAGAAACCCAAATGAGACATAGCTCATTCTTACTCCACATGGAACAATGAGATATATAATTGAAAAAATTATGTAATTGACCTTAATAGAAGTCAGGCAAGGTATGCATAAAAGAATAAAAAGGTTGTTGTAAGGTGTACGTGTGTGTGTGTGTGTGTGTGTGTGTGTGTTACTGGGGATTGAACCAAGGAGCATTCTACCTCTGAGCTACACTCTCAACCCTATTTTTTTTTCTTTTAGAAACAGGGACATGATCTCACTAAGTTGCTGAGGCTGGTCTCAAATCTGTGGTCCTCCTGTCTCAGCCTCCCCAGTCTGGAATTACTGGCATGTGCCACCAAACCTGTCTTATTCTTTTTAAAGTATAAGCAGATTAAAGTATTTATAGTTTCCAATCACATAAACAACCTTATTTATGTTTTCTTGACTTTACATATGTGCATATATACCTATATAGGAACAAACTTCAAAGTGAATATAATCTTTATTCTGAAACAATGATTGATCGTTCTCGATCTTAAAAAAACATGATCATTCATTTTAATGCCACTGCTACATCAAGTAAAGTGAATAATTGACAGTCATCCCAAATAACTCACAACCAATCAATTTTAATACAAAATATCCAAGCACTTTTCCCCTGAGTTATCCTGCTAATTGATCGTCCTCTGAACTTCTCCAGTGTAGAAAGAGCATTGTTTCTAAATCAATAGTACTATTAAAAATGATATCATTAATTAGTGATATATATTTCGAGTTCAGGAGAAAATTACCGGAGTCAGCACCCATGGGTAGAAGGGGTTGGTTCTCACAAAAGACTAATTTTATGATCAATGCAGTAACAACAACAACAAAAAATCAAAATGATTGTCTAAATTGATTTTAGTTGAAACAACAGAAGCCTATCTACATACAAACAGTGTGAATCTCACTTTTTCTTTATTGTTATCCTGCTAGTAAGAGCTGATAACCTAGCTGGTCCTGGTGGCACACACCTGTAATACGAGGACTTGGGAGGCTGAGACAGGAGGGTCACAGGTTTGAAGCCAGCCTCAGCAAGTTAGTAAGATCTTCTGTCAGTTAACAAGACCCTGGTTCAAAATAAAAAATTAAGAAGGGCTATAGTTGAGAGGTAAATGCACCTGGGTTCAGTCCTCAGTACAAAAAAACAAAAAGAAAAAAAAAAAAATTTAAGGGCTGATGTCGAGCCGGGCGTGGTGGCGCACGCTTGTAATCCCAGCATTCAGGAGGCTGAGACCGGAGGATCCGGGTTCGCGGCCAGCCTCAGCTACCTAGTGAGGCTCTCCGCAACTTAGTGAGACCCTGTTTCAAAATAAAGAATAAAAAATTGGGCTGGGGGTATAGCTCGGAGGTAGAATGCCCCTGAGTTCAATCCCCAGTACCGCAAAAAAAAAAAAAAAAAAAAAAGGGCTGATGTCTCAATTCAGAAAATTCAGTTTCCCCAGATGTATTCTGAGCATTCCGCAGAAAGCAAATGAGTCTTTGCGCCCCAAGTGAGAATCCTGACACTCCGCTGAGCTGTCTCGGTTTGATAAAAATGCACAGGGACAATGATAGATGTGGGTTGCTCGAGTCAGTCCATCACAATGAAGGCTTGCTACCCGGCCCTTGGAGGGCAGGCGGGTACAAAGCAAATGAGATCTAAATTCAGCTTGAACCGAGGCGAGGCGGATAATGAGTGATTATGGCTGTTTGTTCTGATGAGGTTAGCAGCCTGGCTCTCGACCTCTGAGCAAAAAAAAAAAAATAATAATAAGCTGGCCCATCCTAATGGATTCCTCGTAATCTAATGCAGAAATGACATTGAATGAGGGTTCTCAATTAGCATCCTCCTCTTCTCTTGTACTTGGTGTGATAGCTCCACATTCCTCTACATGCTCCGTGAAACCCACAGGCGCAGCCTCAAAGGGCAAGCTCTTTCCTTACCTAGGAAATAAGAACACTGCGTGGAAATCAGCTCTGTGCAAACTGGAATGGCATGTTGCTTTTCCTTTTCTATAGGCAACACATGCTTGTGTAACCAGGTCATAGGAAGGGTGGAAAATGGACCCAGTAAAATATATGTCATTTATATGTCATTCCTTTATAAAATTAAATTGGTCTTGAATGGATTACGCATCACATAGATATATGTGTGTGTGTGTGTGTGTGTGTATGTATCTGATAAAACACGTACATATATATATGTATCTGATAAAAAGAGCTACATATATTTTATATAAACATTATATATAAATTATACTTCTCTATATTTTAATATAAAAATATATAAATATGCATTTATTTTTCTCTATATATTTATGTGTGTGTATGTATCTGATAAAATATATACATATATTTAAGTATACATGTATCTGATAAAAGAGCTACATATATTTTATATAAATATTATATATAAATTATATTTATATATTTTACCATAAAATATATGAATATGTATTTAATTTATTTTTCTGTGTGTGTGTGTATGTATGAGTTACTGGAAACTGAACCCACAGGCATTCTGCTCTGAGCTACACCCCCAGCCCTATTTTATTTTATTTTACTTTTTATTTAGAAACAGGACTCACTAAGTTGCTGAAGGCCCTGCTAAGTTGCTGAGGCTGGCCTCAAACCTGTGTTCCTCCTGTCTCAGCCTCCCAAGAACTGGGATTACAGGCCTGCGCCACCACGCCTGGCTAGAAATATTTTTTAAAAAGGGCTCAAAAATCCTGTCTGGGGATGGTGGAGATTTTCAAGTGCTCGGTGCAGCACCACTGCTGAAAAGTCTATGCACATTAGTTCATCCGTTGTTTAATGGTGCAAGAAATGGGTCCAGATTTGTTTTCTCCTTCTGGCTTAATGAGTCAGCCTTGTAATCCCACATTCCTCTCTACCAAACTGAAAGGATAAAAAGAACAGAAAATTCTGAAAGTCTTTCCTCAATCAACCGAGTGTCTGCTTCTTGACCGGAGTCTAAAATGTACATCTTTGGATGTACGCAAGCCTCTTTGGATTTTTCTTTGACTCAAGCTACTGAAGACCTCAGCAAGACATTGCTCGTCTGACGGTGCGAATGGGAGGAGCAGAGGCAGAAAAGGAGCTGGCGGAACTGACGCATGTTGTAAGAGAGCTCCATATCGGGAATTGGATTCAACATTCAGAATCCATTCTAGTTTCTTATCTTTGAAACCACCTAGAGCTGGTAATTTGGAGGAGCCTGTATGGAAAACCAGATACTGATTTCCTCCGGAGTCTCAGGCTGGTAAATCCCTGTCGGATCGTGGAAATGAAGCATTTTCCCCCCAACCAACCTTTTCTTCTGCCCTAGGATAACCTGATCCAATTTCTGGGTCTCATTTCAAAGGCAAGCTGGTTCCTTAGGGGACAGGAGGCTCCGTGCAAAAGCAAGATTGTGTTCACAGTTAAATCCTGTCTTGACATGCCACCAGCTGTCTTAAGAGAAAATGATACAGGAGGAGAGAGAAGCAAGTAAAGATGCAAGCAGAAATTAGGAAGACAGACATAAAAATGGAGAGAAAAGAAAATAGGGGGAAAAAACAGTGAAAAACAAAACATAACTTCTAAGTGTTTCAGGAAACGTATTAACCTGGAATTCACACTCAATTCATATTAGTTCTGGGCAAATAAATTAAAACATGGCTCCTGCTGATTTCTATAGGAAAATGATCCAAGGGGCTATTTTGTGTGAGTGTGCGTGTGTGTGTGTGTGTGTGTGTGTGTGTGTGTGTGTGTGTTACTAGGAATTGAACCCAGAGACATTCTACCACCCAGCTACACTCCCAGATCTATTTTATTTTTATTTTGAAACAGGATTTCGCTAGGTTGATGAGTCTCACTACTTTTTGAGATTGTCCCCGAACCTGCAATCCTCCTGTCTCAGCCTCCCAAGTACTGGAATTACAGGTATGCGCCACCTTGCCCAGCTTCAAACTGCTATTTTGTAATACTTATTAAGATATTCTAGTCTAATGTATAATTCCATATTTATTTTTATAGATAAATATATATATTTGATTGATCAAATAAGAATCACTAGGGAAAACAGCTATTTACTTCCTTTGTGATATGTCAACTTATAATACTGACTTTTAATTTTTTTTTTTTTTTGTAATTTGAGAGCAAATTTAGCTAATGAATTTTTTTTTCAGTACTGAAGATTGAAACCAGGGGCATTCTACCTCCAAGATACACCCCAGCCCTATTTTTTATTCTCCATTTTGAAACAGGGCCTCATTAAGTTGCAGAGGGCCTTACTAAGTAGCTGAGGTTGGCTGTGAACTTGCTGGGATCCTCCTGTCCTAGCCTCCCAAGTACTGGGATTACAAGTGTGCGCCACCATGCCTGGCTTACCTTTCATTTTTAAAAAAGGGTCTCACTAAGTTGCTGAGGGGCTCACTAAATTGAGGAGGCTGGTCTTGAAACAATGATCCTCTTGTCTCAGTCTCCCAAGGGCTGAGATTACAGGTGGGTGCCATTTTACCTGGCTGAATTCTTTGTCTTTCTTACTCCAGTCTCCAGTGTGTGAGTGTGTGAGTGTGAGTGTGTGTGTGACAGAGAGAGTGTGTGTGTTTAAAGAAGCTCTTTTTTCTTTGTTTACAGGAAGTATGAATATGTAGAATATCAAGTCATTAGGTTGACAGTAACTGCAAAATTTTCCTTGATCACTGTGGGTGTCCTAATTAGGTGCAACAATAGTAATGGCTCCAAATTTTCTTCTATCTCAGCACCAGTTCCATTTGAAAGTCATTATGTGGCATGTGCCACCAGGCGTGGCTGCCTAGCGTGTTTTAAGTTCTTCCTTGCCAAGTGAAGGGCCTTGTGTTATTCCCACCACACGCCTTGCAGAGCAAAGGCACTAACTGATGACCAATGAACACTGCGGAAATAGACTATAAGATGCACACCTATAATCCCAGTACTTGGGAGGCTGGGACAGGAGGAGTGTAGGTTAGAGGCCAGCCTTTGCAACTTTTTAAAGAGACTCTCAGCAACCTCGCTGATCATTCTGAGCCAATGACGACTTTAACGTTCTCAATACAATTTTTAATTTGATTATAGCTGTTGGGCCCACTGATCTCAAGCACATCCTCTATCACCAACCAGCATGGGATCTCTTACATAAAATCTGCAAGCCATTAACGCAGCTTGAAGATTCTAGGCAGAACTTCTATGCCAAGAGTCCCCTGAAGAGGAGGCGTGCGATGACCCGCTGAGCGTCTGTCTCTGTAGACAAGACGACCTGTCCAATGGCGGAATCTTTTACTCTACAGCCTGTTGTCCCCAGCAAAGCGCTGCTCTGTCAGCTCAGATTTGCAAATGTTAAAAGGTAATGTTTCCAGAAAGAGCCCGAGATGTCTCCTACCGATTCATTAAAAAATCAATTTGCAAGCAATGGAGAGGATATCAAGGCTCCAGGGACAGCCGACCCTAATTTATCAAAAATCAATCAAACGGAATAAATCCAATTTAATTTTTTTACATCAAAAGAACTGACTGTGAATAGGACTGATGATTCAGAGATAAGAAAAATTGCCTTAATTTTTATTTTCTATTGAACCTGCATTCACATGAAGATTTCATTTGCAAAATGGTTAAGGAGGCTTCTTTAGGAAAATAATTAATTCAGAGAATATATATATATATATATATATATATATATATATATATATATACAGAGAGAGATTATATATATGTTCACTGTATATAATCACTATATGGAGTATATATATAGAAAGAGTATATATATGTGTGTGTAGTGTATATATATCTATACACATATATTCTGAGCATCTATATATTTAGACATTAAATGCAACTAACTCAGAAATGATATATCTAATAATATATATATGAATATATACATACTTTGAATATATATGCATATATTCAGATATTGAATATAATTAATTCAAATAGTATATTATTATATATTCAGACTGTATATATTCTATAGTCATATATATTCTCTGAATATAAACACATAAATGCAGATATTAAATATAACTAATTCAAAGAATATGTATACAGAGAACATATATATTCATGTATATTCTGAAGTTGAATATATTCAGAATATTCACATATATTCTGATATTGAATACAACTAATTCAGAGACTATCGATGTATATTCAAGTATATAAATTCATACATATTCTCTGAATATATACACATATATACTGATATTAAATACAACTAATTCAGAGAATATAAATATTCAGAGAATATATATATACATATATATATTCTGAAATTGAAGATAGTCATAATATTCACATATATTCTGGTATTAAATACAACTAATTCAGAGACCATATATATATTCATACATGTTCTGATATTGAATATATTAAGAATATCAGCATATATTCTGATATTGAATACAACTAATTAAGAGACTACATATACACACATTCACTCTCTCACATACACACATATCTATATGCAGTAGATTTATATGAGTGGATGCATAAAACTTTCTAGAAATGTTTGTGCACTATTTCTGAGTCTCTCAATTCCAAATTACCTTGGATCGAGGAAGAGCAGAATTTAGGTAAGAAAGGAGTGGGAATGCCTTGGCCAGTGCTGTGCAGAAAGCACAATGGCCACCTGGTTCTCTGCATGAAGAAGACAAGACCATCCATCGCCCGGGAGCAACGCGGTAGAGGAGAGAGATGGTAGGAGGAGTCAGGATGGTGGACATGCAGAGTGACCCAAAGGACTTCAGATGCCTGTGACTTTAATTAATTGCTTCCTTATTTATTTGTACTGGGGATTGCACTCAGAGCCATTCTACCTCTGAGCTATACCTCCAGCCCTATTTTATTTTATTCTGAAACAAGACCTTGCTAAGTGGCTGGGGCCTCGCTACATTGCTGAGGCTGGCCTCAAACCTGAGATCCTCCTGCCTCAGCCTCCCAAGTACTGGGATTATAGGCATGTGCCACCACTCCCCATTCTTATTATCTTATTTAGTTCTAACAGAGAACCAATAATGAAAGGGACAGATAATAAAAACAAAACCAGAAATACTTATCAAGGGAGACAACAAAGTATCCTTTGGGAAAGACTGGGTGAACTGGCAGGGTAGATTTCAAAGAATTTTCTGGAATGTGGACGTCTCCCTGGAGTCTGGTCCAAGAGGCCTGAGGTTCCATTTGATATAAACTCAGTGATATCTCTTGTTATTTAACTCTTGATGGTGCACATGAAAAGACAGGGCAGGGACAGCTGCTGTACTCTGCAGCTACTTTGAGGGCTGCAAATCTTCATTTTTTTGTTTCTTACCAACCTTAAATCACTTAATTTCCCCAGCTGCCTACTATCCACACACTTTCAGCATTAGATGCATTCTCTCGCATGTCTCTTGAGCAGAAGCCAAGAGAAGGAGAATTCTTTAGATGCTGCTAATGCTCCGGCTGAGAGGAAAGACACCAAATCTGATTTCTATTGTCTTTCTCTGCCACACCATCTGATTGAGCAGTCTCTGTGCTCGCCCTCTGCAGTGAGACATTAAGTTGCATGGCTTAGACGCTTTCTCTAACTCCCAGACCACGTTGCTAATCAGTATTCTGCAGGATCGATCCCTCCAGCAGATACAAGCTATTTTCTTCTCTCTTTGTTCTTTTATTTATCCTTCCAAGGTTTATCAGTATCAACTGCCTTTGTGGTTTATTAGTCTGGTTTCAATAACGACCTGAAGTCTCATAAAAAATATGCATTTCAACTGCAAGAGAGCAAACCTGGCCAGCTTGTTTATAGGAGAATTAAGATGTGGAATTTATGAGTGGTACCCTAAATAAGACATTATTCTTCATCTGGGCAATCAAATATTGACAGATTTTTTTTTTCAAGTTGTAAGATTTATGATGGAATTTTGCTTGAGCCCTTTGAGATAGCATATTTATTATAGTGTGGATAAGTGTGTTACTCAAAACATGCAAAATGGCATCAATTTGGTTTTAGAAGGAAGAGATAACATATTCTTACTTTATGCAATTATTATAAGACTTTGCTTTTACTTAAAGCTCTGGTATAAAAAAATTTAAAGGCAACCAGTTACAAAATACACTCTTGCGTCAATATTACATATAAGCTGGGCTTGGTGGTGCATACTTGTAATTCCAGTACTTGGGATGCTGAGGCAGGAGGACTGCAGGTTCAAGGTTAGCCTCAGCAACTTAGCAAGTCTCTCAGCAACCTAGCAAGAACCTTGTTTCAAAAATAAATAAATAAATGAAGGAAGGAATGAAAAAACGAATGAATGAATGAATAAATAAATAAATAAAATATGTTGTGGTGCATGTCTGTAATTCTAGTACTTGGGAAGCTGAAACAGGACAATCGAAGGTTCAAGTACCTTCTCACTACCTTCTGGGCAAGGTAGGAAGACCCTATTGAGAACATAAAATACAATAGGGCTGGGAGTATAGCTCGGAGATAGAATACACACAATAAAATAAAATGAAACAAAAGAAAAGAAAACAGGGTTGGAAGTATAGTTTAGAGGCAGAATACTCCTGGGTTCAATGTACAGTACCAAAATCAATCAATCATTCAATCAATCAAATGGGAGTGTAGTTCAGAGGGAGAATGTCCCTGGATTCAATCCCCAGTACCACAATAAAATAAGATAGAATAAAGTAAAATAGGGATGGAATTGTAGCTCAGAGGTAGAACACCCCTGGGGTCCATCCTCAGTACCAAACTAGATGATAGATAGATAGGTAGACAGATGATAGATAGATAGATAGATAGATAGATAGATAGATAGATAGATAGATAGATGATAAATAAATATTGGATCTAAAGTGCATTCATTTTCTTAAATGAAAATATGACAAAGATTGATTTAATCATAAACCAGGAAATACAGGCTGAAGATGAAAGCCTTTCTCCTCTTGCTTGGCTCAGAGACTGAGCAGGCACAACATACGTATAAACAAAAGCTTTCATTCCCCCTGGCTTCCCAAGGAGGGACAGACGCAATTAGGAGTCATCAGCTTGCTCAAGCAGGGGCCAGCGTGATTCACCAGTCGAATTCCGCTGTAATTGAGGTGACTCACAGGACGCCTGTGTAGCCACGGACAGGACCAAAGGGCTGCCTTTGTGGCCCAGGCTTACGGGGGCACATTTGGGACAACTGACACTTGCGATCGCCTCCCATGCATGCGTCCAAGAATACAAATGCACTGAACAGTGAGAAATAGCAGAATGAGTAGTGCCAAAGTCCTGCGCCAACCAGACTGGGCATCCATCCATCCATCCATCCATCCACCCACCCACCCACCCATCCATTCATCCAACGTATATGTGCTAGACATTGTATTCAGGCTTGTTATAATGACAAAAGAGAAGCAGACGTGGTCCCCTATTCTCCAGGAATTTACAGACTAGTTGAGGATTGGGGGAGGAGGGTGATGAGAAGGAGGGAAATGAATTAAATCATTACACTAATGTATAAAAAACTGTAAGTATGCCAAATGCAATGGGGGGAGGGGCGGTGTCACCAGAACTTGCGATACTCTATAGTCAGAAATCTTGGAGAAAGAATCCCAGAGAAAATACATGCATAGAACTGAGCTACATGTTATGTTAGCTCCATGAAAAGAAAGTAACTGGGTAAGTTGGGCCTGGTAATGCTCACCTGTAATCCCAGTACTTGGGAGGCTGAGACAGGAGGATCACAGGTTTGAGGCCAGCCTCAGCAGCGTAGCAAGACTCTCAGCAATGTAGTGAGAACCTGTGTCAAAACAAAACAAAAATTAAGGAAAAAGGGCTGGGAGTGTAGCTCAGAGGTAAAAATGCCCCTGTGTTCAATCTCCAGCACCACAAAAACAAAACAAAATAATAATAATCATCCTCTTATCTTTAATTTTCTGGAAAACTCTTAGAAGAGGAGGATAAAGTGTTTTAATAATCACATCTTTGTAGAAATTACTACCTTGTAAAAATGTCCCACTTAAATAGGGCATAAATCTTAAAGATTGGTGGGGGGTACATTATAAAATAGATAGTTTAAAGCAAAAGTCCACAGATACTTTTAAAACTATGGAAGAAGCGAGAAGAAATTTACAGGGATGGTAAATTTAAGAGAGGCCAGGGAGTTGTGCTAATGAGTCCCACGAACATATTTTATTAGGATTTATGTTCACTCTGTTTGGATTCTGCCAAAGCAAGATTTCCACAACGCAAAGTAAGATGTTTAACTAAGATTACCGTTTAATAGCCAAAATTCACTGAAGCTTTCCCAGGTAACATTCTGTAAGAGTTCCCTGAATTCAGCTCATATTTCTCCAGAAACATTAACTGCAATCTGCACTGACATAATTAATCTAGAGATAAGAGTTACGACCATTAAATAGTAATAAAATCAAAGGAAAAAAAAAGGCAATTGGAAGACACCGGAAAATATTGACACCGTAAGAGGATTAGAGGCTGTTGTCGACGTTGGGAAAGTTAGAACTGTCTTCACCATGAGGAGATCCCAGCGGAGCTGACAGTGTTTCTCAGTGGGAGAGTGTCTGCCTAGCATGCTCAGGGACCCAGGTTTGAACCCCAGAACCTCCAAGAAAAAAATGTAAAAAGTAAAATAGGCAAATTGTGTGTGTGTGTGTGTGTGTGTGTGTGTGTGTGTGTGTGTGTGTGTGTGAGACTGAGGATTGAACCCAGGGCATTCTACCTCTGAGCTACTGAAACAGGGTCTCACTAAGTTACACAGGGTCTCATAAGTTCCTGAGGCTGGCCTCAAGCCTGCAATCCTCCTGTCTCAGCCTCCTAAGTACTGGGATTACAAGCATGCACCATCACACCTGGCTCATGTTCATTTCATATAGTTATTATTATATTATAATGCTACTATATATTGCCATATATATAAATTATTCTAAGATCTTGACATATATAAACTGGCTTTACTAATAGTCCGGACTGGGGAAATCAAATTAAATAATTTGTCCCAGTTACAGAATTAGTAAGTAGGAGAAATAGAATGAAAATCTAGAAATATCATGTACCTATGTTCTCTATGGTTTTTTTTTTCATGGTACTGGGGACTGAAACCAGGGGCATTTTACTTCTGAGCTATATCCCCAGTCCTATTTTTTACTCTTTATTCTTAAACAGGGTCTCACTAAGTTGCAGAGAGCCTTATTAAGCAGCTAAGGCTGGCTGTGAACCTGTAATCCTCCTATCTCAGCCTCCCGCGTACTGGGATTACAAATGTGCGCCACCACACAGCTAGTATCTATGTTTTTAAGCATCTTAAGGGCCAGGCTTTCTTATTGCTGCTGCTTTTTTGGTTTCTGTGTTATTATTTTTTTTAATAAATGAATGAACTGGATGTAGTGGCACACATTTGTAACCTCAGTACTTGGGAGGCTGAGTCTGGAGGATCGCAGATTCAAGGACAGCTTGACTTTCAGCAAACTAGCAAGAACCTATTTCACAACAAAAAATAAAGTAGGGCTGGGGCTGTAGCTTGGAGGTAGAATGCTCTTGGGTTCAATACTTATTAAAAAAAAAAAGAATAAATAAGTGAATGAGAAGTGGACACGTGGATTGGATAAAGAAATAGTAATTACCTATGGTGATATCAGATACATAGGAGGTTTGGGTACCAAAAGGCATAAGCCCCAGAGGCCGCGTGGACATTCCTAGCTCCATTAATGCGTGTGTGTGTCACTCTCTCCCCGCATCCTGGCTCCCCCAGCCGCAGACAGAAGTTCAATTGAAAACTCTGAAAAGTTGGGCTTCTAACAGCAACCATGGTGATGTGCTGGGTTATGGGGGGACAGGTCTCTAGAGCAGATGCCAATGCTATTAAAACAGGTGGGCAGGTGGGCGCGGGAGGCTGAGACAGGAGGATCCAAGGTTTGAGGCCAGCCTCAGCAACGTAGCGAGACTCTCAGCGACCTAGCAAGACCCTGTTTCTTTAAAATTATTAAAAAATGAAAAGGCCTGGCCTCAGAGGTAGAATACTCCTGGATTCAATCCAGAGAGAGAGAGAGAGAGAGAGAGAGAGAGAGAGAGAGAGAGAGAAAGTCTGTCCTTGATATATTCAACTATAATTGTCAAGGGTGGATTTAAAGAAGCACAATTTATACTACCCCTTAAGACCCTTGTAAAGTCTAATCTTGTTATTTCTCATTATTGATACAGTTATGTCTTTCAGTAGAACTGTCATCATTATTTTCAATGTTGCTAACAATAATCACTAAATTCGTCTGCTTTGCTGGCTGCTACAGACAAGGCGGCCCATAGACAACATTAAAACAACCAAAATTTGGAAAATAAGTGTGTCTTGGTAGGAAGGCATATTTTTTTCAAAATTCACATTAACTCTGGTGGGTGATTTATGATACCTAACAAAGTTAAACATTCAAGAATATAAAATATGAGCCGGGCGTGGTGGCGCACGCTTGTAATCCCAGCATTCGGGAGGCTGAGACCGGAGGATCCGGGTTCGCGGCCAGCCTCAGCTACCTAGTGAGGCACTCGCAACTTAGTGAGACCCTATTTCAAAATAAAGAATAAAAATAGGGCTGGGGGTGTAGCTCGGAGGTAGAATGCCCCTGAGTTCAATTCCCAGTACCGCAAAAAAAAA